>CM069450.1:48196362-48424302 GCA_035610835.1 Ophiura sarsii | reverse complement strand
CATCCATACATAGATTATTATCAAACACAATTCCTAAGTTCCGAGCAGATTTTGAAGCAAGAACAGAAGAAGTGTCAATATTGATATGATGATCACATATTTTAATACGTTGATTTAATCTGGAGGTCATAATTAAAAACTCTGTCTTATCATCATTAAATTTCAGCTTGTTTACAGACATCCACGACTTGATTTCTAAAATACAAGCTTCTGCGCGTTGACGGGCCGACATTTCATCATTGCGATCATTTAAATTAAAAGGCACATATAGTTGTGTACGTGTATCGTCCGCGTAAGAATGAACATTTAATCCGTGTTTGCGAGCAATGCTAGCAATGGGAGAGGAATAGATGGTGAATAGTATAGGTCCAAGCACAGATCCTTGAGGAACGCCATATTTTAGCGGAACATGTGTAGAAATAGTTCCATTTATGTTTACTGCTTGAGTTACATAAAATTGAAACATAAAATTGCACATTTTCCACAACAAAACAGAAACAAATTGGAAAATGTGTTTGTTGGGTTTTAGTAGTGGCTATTTGTTGTTGTCGAAATTTTCGAAAACTTCAAAAACGGTTTACAAATTCATGCCCCCCCCCCAAAAAAAAAAAAATCACACCCCACATTGACCGACTGTTAGACACTAGAAAAAGGTATTTCCAACTATGGTTCGGTTTTGGATCGGTAGTATAAATTTGGAAATTGCGTCGGCTGATCCTCTGAGAGTTTCCGGTCAAGTATAAAATGTCCGCAACATATCACTATACGCCCCCCTCCCCCCCCCCCCCCCCCCCCCCCACACCATGGTCTTTGTAAAATCCGACAATTTGGGTCTATTGCAAACAAGAAGAGAGTTAAAAACACAATCCTCAAGTTTGAATGCAAGCAGAAATAAATGAAGAGTATCATAAAGAAAATTGTGTCATTACAAAACATGCACTTTCAGTCATAGCATAGATCCTTCAGAAGAAAAGATCTATGGCCATAATTATACTGTACATGATTGTTTACATAAACAAAAAACTCCCCTGAACATTTGAGTTAAAGGTCCCAAATAGGAACATTTTGTATCTAATTAAGAATAAACTAAGACCTATCACATCAAAAAGGCAATGGATAATTAATTATGATTCATTAATGATTAATTAAGTATCAATAATCAATGATCAATAATTGATTATTCACTGATGAATTTATTAATTTATGAATTAATATTAATTATCAAATTTCATTCAAGAAATGTATTTATTTATTTACTTATTTAAGTTAATTAACAATTGTATTTATTAATAAACGTAATGATTGATTAATTAATATGTTTATTATTCAATGTATTAAGTAATTCTTAATATGAATTAATACATACATACATTTCATGATTTATAACTTCTAGAAAACCAACTGCACTGATGAAAGTGATACATTATATTGCATTTGGTACTATACACCCTATCACCCATAGCAGGCTAGTAATAGTTGACGGCGGCAGGCCAAGATTGGAGTATCATAAAACTTTCACCAAGATACAATTAGAAACTCAAATCTCACATGACCCGTTGACTCCCACATGTGAGTAAATTGGTCATTGCATGATATGGTATATGCCTGCAAAATTGTCAAAAGGCTGCGTATGAATAATTGGAAATAGTTATAATCAGCTGTTATGATTGGTTGACAGGTTGTGCGTAATTATATAGCATGTTTAGTGAGGGTGAAATTTGTTAACAAATGAAACCAATGGTACTTGACCGTTTTGGATGGCCTTATTTAACACTATACTTAGAGTACCAAATCCAATATATTCATGATGTGACCTTGCTAGAAATAAGTTGATCTCCGCAACGGGAGTACTGAACTTGTACCAGTACAGATTTGTTTCATCTGAAGTAGTATTATACTCTGCCGAGAAAAATAAAGTAAATCTTGTTGGAGTCAAATCGAACCGATTTTGACCAGTCACTGATAATCACGATAATGTTGACCTGACATAAGTGAAATAAGGGGGGGGATTCTGTTTCTTCTGGTTAGAGACTAATAACAATTCCATTAAAATGGAAAGGTGGCGGTCAAAAGGAAATTGCGATATAAGGCAAATAGAAAGAGCAAAATAGCAACATTTGTAAATACGGCTTTTAGTTGCTAAAGTTATGTGGCAGAAGAAGCAAGCGCATAGATGATAATTGTGCAAGATTCTTGCATGGCATTCTTACTAGAAAGCTTGTAAATTACAGCCATAGTTAGTGATAAACACGGTTTTGGCAGCATAAATAAAAAATAATAAACAAAATACTGAATCAAATAAACAAAGCAAATAGATAAATAAATAAAAATGATTAAATAAATAAATGAATAATTATGCAAATAAGTAATATTATAAATAAATAAATAAATATACTAATAAATAAATAAATAAATAAATAAATAAATAAATAAATAAATAAATAAATAAATAAATAAATAAATAAATAAATATAGAAATAAATAAATATAGAAATAAATAGGTTTATAAGCCAATAAATAAATTTAACATTCAATTTAAGTTTTAAATATATGTCATAATGTATTCAATTTATTTGATCAATACATAAATAAATGTAGAAATAAATAAATGAGTAAGATATTGTTTTCAAAAATACATTTAAATAAATAGTTGAATAATTTTGTTAATAAATAATAATATAAATTGAAAATTGATTTTTTAAATCGAAAATAAATGAATAAATAAACTAATGAATCAATACATAACTACACACATATTGAAAATTTAAATATTAAAAATTACTTTTAAAATAAAGAAATTAAAACAAATAAACATGAGAAAACATTAATTCATTTCAATTACTCGGTTGGTATCACTTGCTTGATCCTCGCGTTTATTTAATTAAGTTTCGCTCGTCATAGATTCTGCTAGAATCATGCTTATAGGCCATCATCAATTGTTATTAAATAAAAAAATGATTAAATGAATAATTATGTAAATAATTAATAATATAAAAAGTAAATAAGTAAATATAGAAATATAGAAATGAATAAATTTTACATTCAATTTAAGTTTTAAATATGTCATACGGTATATATTCAATTAATTTGATTAGAATTATATTCAATTTAATATGGCCAATATTCTTTAGTAAAACTATGGTTGAAGTAGAATTTATTTGTTTATTATATAAAAATTCCATTGAAATGGAATGGGGGCGATCCAAGAGAATGAATCATGTTTTGCCGTAACCATTTTCTGAAGCATCTGTTGCATACCAAACACCAGGGATATGGTGCGTATCATTCAAACCAAAAAAACACAAATCAAATCACAGCAGTCTGAAAATAGTACAGGAAACCAATCAAGTTGATTTGTGTGCATGGAGGGGGGGGGGGGGGGGGGGGGGGGGCATCTGAAGAACAATCTATGTATATATGACATCCACAACTCATTAAATAACCCCACAACAATTGGGAGATTTCTCCTTAGTCAAACAAGATAAGCTATTATGTCTCTCTGTTGGGAGTCTAATAACATCTCTCCGATTGAATAATCAAGGCAAAACAAATATAGCTTTGACTCCATCACAGACTGCAGGACTGTTAAAATAAACTGCATAGGTACATGTAATTTACAAAGACTACAAAATAATTTAGGCAACTTTCCATATACTAAAAATAAAATGGCAGCCTCCATGTATATGTAGAAAGACCTAAATGTGCAACAATATGCAATTCTATGCTAAAAGGTTGGCGGGCTTTGGCCCGCCACCCAAAAAGGCCGGGCCTATATACTAGTAAATGAATGATCATTGATTATTTCAATGCAATAATTGGCCAGATATGATCTCCTTGGCCATAGACTCCAGGTAAAATTCCAGGCTTAAAACTAATGTCTCTGAAATTCATTTTGTCCTGTAGGCATGGCCCACATATTGCATTGTACTTGTAGATAGAGCATAGGCCAAGGGGCCAAGTGGCAGCACACCATAGGGCCCCGCTAGTCCGAAACCTTGTCAGTCAGTCCGAAAAACCCCGACCCTAATCTTAACCTTACCCTAGATCCTAAATCCTAATCATAACAACCCTAACCGTAACCCTGATCATTTCTAAACATAACCCTAATCTTAACCTAAATCTTAATAGGGCCTACCTACCCTAAACCTACCCTAAACATGCATAAACCCTAATTATCCTAACCCTAACTTTTTCGGACTGACGGGGTGGGTCTCGGACTGACGGTCGGTAGACCCCCTACCCCCTCCCCCTCCCCATCTCGCCACTTGCCCCCTCCCCACTTTCCCCCTCCCCCACTTGCCCCCTCCCCCACCTGCCCCCTCCCCCACTTGCCCCCCCCCCCCCCCCAGTGAGACCAAAAAGGGAAAAAAGTTCAATTCCCCCCCCCCCCCCGAAACACACTTTGCCCACTCAATGCCCCCCCCCCCCCCAAAAAAAACACCCAAAAACAAAACAAAACAAAACAAATAAAAAATGGTGCCACCACTGTAGTTTGAGCTTGCCCTTCATAGGTGAACTAGAAGAAAAAAGTCTAAAATTACAGGGCTAGTTACGAACATGACGAAAGTGTCTGGAATTCCAATCTATTGTATCTCTATACATTCCTTTAGTTTGACGTTCAGAAAAGAAAAAAGTGTCTGAATTTCCAAAAACCTGCGGTCTTAAATTGTGAAAAGTCTGGAATTCCAAGCACATGTGTCAAAAAAAGTCTGGAATTCCATTGAAAAATTGGTGGGAGAAAAAAAGTCTGGAATTCCGATGTCCTCTATAGGGGAGCGGTCTAAATTGTGAAAAAAAGTTTGGAATTCCAAGCACATGTGCCAAAAAAGTCTGGAATTCCATTGAAAAATTGGTGGGAAAAAAAAGTCTGGAATTCCGATGTCCTCTATAGGGGAGCGGTCTTAATTGTGAAAAAAGTCTGGAATTCCAAGCACATGTGCCAAAAAAGTCTGGAATTCCATTGAACAATTGGTGGGAAAAAAGTCTGGAATTCCGATGTCTTCTATAGGGGAGCGGTCTTAATTGTGAAAAAAGTCTGGAATTCCAAGCACATGTGCCAAAAAAGTCTGGAATTCCATTGAAAAATTGGTGGGAAAAAAGTCTGGAATTCCGATGTCCTCTATAGGGGAGCGGTCTTAATTGTGAAAAAAAGTCTGGAATTCCAAGCACATGTGCCAAAAAAGTCTGGAATTCCATTGAAAAATTGGTGGGAAAAAAGTCTGGAATTCCAATGTCCTCTATAGGGGGTGGTTCATTATTATCTGGAATAGCCCATTATGCAATGTAAACATGATGAAACTATATATGTAAAATGTGAAAATTATGATAGTAACAAACAATAAAAGATTTTAAAAAAATATAATGACTCGAGGTGTTCTAGGCCAATTCAAATGGATTCTTCTACTGTTTCTCGCCCGCGTCCAAAAATAAGAATGCCAAGTATTAAATTATTTTATTCTTATTTAGGATTTTACAAAATTAATAATAATAATACAATACACATAAAAATACATACATTATATAGCCTACATATAAAACTGACAATAGATAAAAGATGGGAATATTATAAAAATTGAGTTACAACCCAGCATAAATATGATAAAATCATGTAGTTTATAACATGATTATATACGGACCTCGATATTGGTTGCGACCACTTGTTTCAATATAAAGGAATAGAAGATAGACATATCGTCCCTTTTCCAAACATACACTACAATACAATACAGAAAGCATTAATTGCGCCATTTCCAATAGGCTCAGAGCGCTTACAAGATAAAACCTTAAAATTACAACTTAAACTACAAAATGTGAGTGTAACTTGAGCATAGTACGTACAATATATTATAGCAATTACAAAATAGATTAGAAACAAAATATAAACAGAATAAAAATTCCATTAAAATGGAAAGTTGGCGGTCAAAAGGAAATTGCGATATAAGGCAAATAGAAAGAGCAAAAATAGCAACATTTGTAAATACGGCTTTAAATGTATCCATTCATTCTGAGTTGAGTGGGGGTAGAATTTTTTTTTTTTTTTTACTCATCAGGGGGTGAATTTTTTTTTTTGTGGCCTGCATAGAGGGTGAATTTTTTTTTCTCCGAAAACTTCCTACCCCCCCCCCCTGAAAATCTAATGGTGCGTCCCTAAAGCCCCAACTAAAAAATCCTCGGTTTCCCATGGAAATGGAGTGATCACCAGAACATGATGTGTACAGAGTAATTTGTAGTGACAGTTCACCATATCATTATGTAATGCAGTGCTACCCAACAAGGACACATACGGTAGGTTTATTCTAAAGCAAGCACTATTTTTTCGCGGCATTTAATGTTCGTGATGCAGAAGAACCCACATTTTTCATCATGAAATGTTTACAAATGTACACCTTTCTAATAATGTCTAATAAGAATACTAATAGCACATACACAGCCAATCCAGAATTCCACAAATTTCACTTATTGTACAGCTTCAGAGTGCTGATAATTTGACAGACTGCTGATAATATGACAGACTGCTGATAATTTTACATCGTAAATAACCTGATTAATTACAGCGCTGCAATTATTAGCCAACTTGGTGTGTGTGTGTGTTCAGTAGATGATTGTCTAAGTCTGGGGTCTGTTACTTTCATGGTCTGGGATGATTGTTTAAGTCCTGCTGAGTGAGAGGTGTCCTACTGTGAAAGTGGTGTGTAGATTATGATTTATCTTTATCAGTGTTGCTTGAATCCAAACTTAAAACTTCTATATATTAGTATCATTTTAAAATGAGGAAAGTGTTGCGAGTCACAACCCAAATTATATGTATTAACAGAAAAGTAATTGTCTTGACTTTATTGTCTTGTTTTTATAATACATTAAATAAAGACGAGTGTAAAATAAAAGTATTATGTGTGATCAATTGTGATTCACATGTGAATTTAATCAACATGAGTGGTAGGTTTTAGCCAATGTATAAACACAACAGCTCAGCAAAAGCCATGCATGGATGAAACAGCAAAAACAGTCCAACTGTAAGAGGTGTCCTACTGTGAAAATGGTGTGCATTATATATTGGGGTGTCCTACTGTGCATAGAATTGTAAAACAGAGTTATGCCACATAAATCAGCACTAATTCTAGTACTGTCAGATTAGTTGATTGGGGTGTCCTACTGTGCATGGCATTGTAAACAGACTTCTGCCATATTACCCAACTAGGTGTGTGTGTGTGTGTTTAGTGAATGATTGTCGAAGTCTGGGCGTCTGGGTGAGTGAGAGGTGTCCTACTGTGCAAGTGGTGTGTATCTGATGTGTAGGGTAGAACTCTGCATCAAGGCTAAACAAATATAGCTTTGACTCCATCACAGACTGCAGGACTGTTAAAATAAACTGCATAGGTACATGTAATTTACAAAGACTGCAAAATAATTTAGACAATTTTCCATATACTAAAAACAAAATGGCAGCCTCCATGTATATGTAGAAAGACCTAAATGTCCAAGAATATGCAATCTGATGCTATAGTATAAGGTTGGCGGTTGCCCCGCCAACCAAAAACTGTTTAAGGGAACAAATGAGTTTTAAGAGCTTTTTTGAACACACTTGTAGATGATGATTGTCTAATACAGATAGGTAGCTTATTCCACTCTTTTGACGTACACACTGTGAAAGTTCTATCACCAGCTAGAACTCTAGTGATAGGGTATTAAAGACGTAGATAGTCAATAGAAGATCGGAGTGGTCTCTTTGGAACATATAATGATAAACAATTTGACAAGTAGATTGGTCCTTGGTTATGAAGACATTTATAAACACACAGAAGTAATTTAAAGATGATCCTTTGGCGTATTGGAAGCCAATGCAGTGATTTTAAAAGTGGTCCAGGCGAATGTTTTCGGTCGACTTCAAACACAAGACGTGCAGCCCAGTTTTGCAAACGTTGCAGGCGAATGATGTAAGTAGATGGTAGCGAAGAGAGAAGGCCATTACAATAATCGAGACGTGAGAGTATCAATGAACGTACAGCATGTTGACATGTAGGTTGATCAATATATTTCCTGATTCTGCCGATATTTCGTAAATGGAAAGTAACCGTTTTGCTGACATTTGTGATATGTGATGACATGGTCATTTGTGAATCAAAGAAGGCACCCAAATTCCTTACGGTCTTCACAGGTTGAATGTTTTCATTTCCAATAGAAAGAGTTATATCAGATGGCAGATGGTGTTTGCGATTGTAGGCCTATGTAGATGCGGCAATAAAGAACTCTGTTTTGCTATCATTTATCTTTAATTTGTTTGCAGTCATCCAGTTCTTAATATCAAATATACACTTTTGGAGTCGAGTTATTGCACTGTTAAGGTCACCCGGCACTTTGGGATCAAATGATATGTATAACTGCGTATCATCGGCATACTTATGATGAGACACATTATGATGATTTGCAATGTCACCAACTGGAAGGGTATAAACAGAATATCCAACAGGTCCGACTACAGAGCCTTGTGGCAAACCAAACTGCGAGATGATTGGATCTGAGAGTTTACCAGCTATATCCACTTGGGTATAGACCAATCATTTAGATAGGAACGAAACCAATTTAATGCAGTTCCTTTGACACAAATCCGTTCAGAAAGACGTGAAATTAAAATGTTGTGATCAATCGTGTCAAATGCAGCTGATAAGAAGAACAGCTCTAGCATCTAGTGAAAACATGATGTCATTTTTCACTTTTAGAAGTGCTGATTCAGTACTGTGCAGTGCTCTGTATGCATATTGGTAAGGGTCTGCAAGATTGTTCAAATCCATATGTTCTGTGAGACGTGAACATGCGATCTTTTCAATTAATTTACCAACAAAAGTTATATTGGCAACAGGTCTGTAGTTCTTCAGCGTATTTTGATCAAGAGTTGACTTTTTCAGTAGAGGCCTTATAATTGCAGAATGAGCTCCTTTGGGAAAGACTCCGGTAGAAAGAGAGACATTTACAATATCAGCAAGCACAGGAAGAAGTTGAGGCAGGTTGTCTTTGAGGTACCATGTTGATATAGGATCCAACCGACTGGTTTTACTTGGTGATGAATTGATGATTTTCAAAAGTTCAATTTCATTAGTTGGTCTGAACACTTCAACATGAGACTGTTAACTCATAATAATTTTAAATCGGTATCCTTATTGCCCAGTAGCTAAGCTTTGATTATGCTTCTAAATGTATATTCAATAAAATAACCTTGTCAGTCCCTCCCTGTCACACTTTAGTACTCTCTAAATGTAAAGAGCTAAAACTCACACTTTGAGAGCTCGTGGAGGGACAGCTCTTTTATAGAGTGAAGTTCACTCTTTTTAGAGTGATTTCCACTCTTTTTTAGGGGGATTTCCGCTCTTTTCAGGGTAGAAATCACTCGGAAAAAAGGTGGAAAATCACTCCAAACGAGTGGCACATCACTCCAAATAGAGCGAAATTCACTTCTAATGTGAGCTGTCCCTCCACGAGCTCTTAAAGAGTGAGTTTTAGCTCTTTTACATTTAGAGAGTACACGTCACAGAGCTGAATACAGCGTGCTAAGACGAATGACGTCGGATTTATATACGAGCGATAGCTGCACCTGAGAACAATACCAATAAATAATCCTTACAGAAGCTCTTCTTTTTCTTCTTCTTCCGATTTCAGTGCAAACTTCATTGAGGTTGAAGACTAAAGCACTTGTTGGGGCGCGCGATGCAAGTTGTCAGCAATTTAGTTATTTTGGATTGCTGACTTGAATGACTGTGGGGATTTGGCCAGGACAGTTGAGTCCAGGACAGTTGAGTCTGGAAGAATGTTCAACTCTCGGACTCGGACTGTACGTGGAAAGAAGGACAGTCTATGGTATATAGTTGTCTCTGGTTGAGTGTGGGATGCTATAGGTCTGTGAGTTTTCAGTTCTTATTGGTGCGGTGTGGTCTTTGCGTGTTAGGTACTTGGTGGAATCGACAGCAACTAAGTTGTGATGAACTTTGTAGAGCATGGTCAGTCTAGCTTGTCGCCTTCTGTCTTCCACATGGGTGGGCCATGAGAGTTGTTGCATCATGGCTCCAACGCTGCTTGTTCTCCTGAAGTTGTTAAGGATAAACATGGCAGCTTTCCTTTTTTTATTTTCTCCAATTTGTTGGACAGGACAGCTGATGGAGGATCCCAAACAGGGCTGCTGTACTCTAGGATGGGTCTGACAAGTGATTTGTATGCTTGGGCTTTGAGTTGGTGATTCTGAACGTTGATGTTTCGACGGAGGAAGTTGAGAGTATTATTAGCCTTATTTTGTGATTTTGTCTATGTGCTTGTTACATCTGAGGTCGCTGGTGATGGTTACTCCCAGATATTTAGCTTGATCTACATGCTTGAGTTGATGCTCATGAAGGGTATATGAATAGTGTATGATGTTTCTTTTGCGAGTGATGTTAATTATTTCGCACTTATCCGGGTGAAATTCCATCATCCAAGATCCAAGTCTTCTCCCATTTTGTGAGGGTATCAAGATCTTGTTGGAGTAATTTAGCATCACCTTCCCCTCTGACTGCCATGTAACTCGCGTCTGATTCCTTAAAAACAGGCCCGTAACTGGGGGGGGGGGGTAAAAAAATTCTGAAAAAAAATCATTTTTTTTTTGTACCAATGTATCTTTGTTTGTACCAATGTACCCTATTTTGGTACCAATGTACCAAAGCGTTTTTGGGGCCGTTTTGGACTAAAACATGGGATTCGAACTCGAGGTGGCACATTCAATAGCAGCACAAAGACACACAATAGTGAGTTCGCCGTAAATTTTACTTCATTCTTTCCATCTTTTATAACTTTCATTTCATTCAGCCAGCCCATCTTTCATATAAACTGCTCAAAGAAAGTCCGGAAAATGTGTTCAAGCACAATTATTTTAAATATCTCGGGATATGTTCATTTCGTGTTATATATCAGTGTAAAGCTGATGTGTTAATCTTCAAAATGATACCTAATTTAAAGCAATCCCTTGTTCCAATCCTCAGCCACTTGCTTGAGAACATGGGTAGGTCACAATTCGAATGTGCCAAAATCAACTCTATTTCATGCTCAAAAGAACAACTTTGTCGTCTGTTCAATGAAGTGTTGCATTGACCAGTACAGTGTAGAGTGACTGTTGAGCACAAAATAGCGTTAATTTTGGCACATTCAGATAACGACCTACTATGTTCTATAGCAAGTGACTGAGCACTAGAACATGGAATTGCTTCAAATTTAGTACCATTGTAAAGATGAACACGTCAGCTTTTCATTGGTATACTGAATGAACATATCCCGATATATTTGAACGTTTTGTGATTGAAAAAAATCTCCCAACTTTTTTTGAGCAGTTTAGTTCAAAATTAATTATTTGCTGTTGGTTCGTTTGCCTAAATCAAGAATACACTCTTTTCCCGTATTGCAGCCCTGTCAGGGACAGAGTTTTTAAAATCCCGCCCTCTATAACATTTATAGTGCAGTGTTTTAAAATACACATTTTAACATTGTCACTCTTGCTTGTGCATGTGTTCCTCATTTCACTATAATATGAAGAATACTTAGTGATATTTTAACAACATTTCTAATGTGTGGTTGTGAAACTGTAATCTAGATGCTTTAAAATACACAGATGGCTTATATTTTATATATTTCATAATTTATTTAATGTACTGAGAAATATTACTGTTTCTAGAACAAAATGTGAAGTTAATAAGATTTAGCTGGCTCCTAGAATTTGCATTTCCCACGACATTTTGCCGCAAGAAATAGGGATAAATAACAAACCGCGAACTACATTAATTTGTTTTTCTAAAATAAATTCGCGGAGGTGTGTTACGATACAAGATGAAGAAGTGACAGCATTCCAGAAAATTACCAAAATACAACGAAAAGCATGTTATCTCGTCTGAATTTACAACCTTTTTAACAAGCCGAGAGTCACTTGCCGTGGTGAACTCTCGCGGAGGACACCGCAAACATGACTGGTTCGTACTCGTTCGTAGATGAAGTCTTGAATTGATGATTTGTTGTTAAAAACTTGTTGTTGTTAGTTGTGTCACTCATTTGTCAATCATGCAATTAAATTACATGATTGGTAACATGAAAATATTAACCGAGCGTGAAATATTGTTGATTTTGTGTATTTGTGAGCATGTTGTAAATCTTGATTGTGAGTTTATGGGTAGCTCAGAATCATAGAGCTCTCTCTAGCTAATATTAATAATAATAAGCATAATAAGATTAAGATCATGAGATGAGATGAAATGATTCACTATTTTCTGAGTCCGACACTCACACTCACACTGACAGTTCAGTGAGCAAGGTCAAGGAGACAAATAAGCGGGCTCTGGGAGATTTTTACCCAACGCAACGGTTGTCAAGAATTAGCTCCCGGCGTTTTTCAGTTTTTGCACAGTAAAGTATAGGACCGGACCGGGAGCTACTTTTTGAAAAAGTAGCTCCCGATTCATGAATGCTTATTTTTCTCCTTGTCAATGTCAGTCAGTGAGTGACATGTAAAAATGTAAATTGTAACATTATGTGAAAGCATCGTCTCCAACGAGAGCTATGAAATGAAAGCATCTGAGTAGGTGTCTGATATTGTTCATCAATAATTTTCAACTTTTCTGAATACAATTTGTCAAACTGTTGCTGCAGATATATTTAGTGTCCAAAAAGAATCTGTATCCTATAGCTTGTTAAATAGGTCAACCTATTTCAGTTTCCAAGAAATACATGAAATACTGGCTTGGATTTGGATCACCCTAAAAGTAAAAGTATTCCTGCTAATCTATCACTCAGTAAAAAAAAATGACACCGACTGTCTAATGCATGTTTTCGTAACTACATATATAATACATCTATAGTTTGAATTGATCAGTTCCAAATTGGTGTGAAATATTCGGTTTTTATCATTCCGCGGGCAAAAGTAATTCAAGCATACGTGCGTGATTATGGTAACACACACGCTATGGCCACACGCACGCGACATGCATGTGATAGACAGTACGTTTATTGCCTTCGTGCGCGCCCGCGTCCAACTGTATTCATTCGATACATACTGTAATAAGGCTTCACCAATCTTGAGCTGATCTAACCACAGATATTCATCAATATTTTTCAACTTTTCTGAATAAAAAAAGTCAAACTTTTGCTTATAACCCGGGAGCACCGCAACACTTTTTGTTATACTTCATGCTATTTTTGGTTGCACCATGTAACTTGGTAGCCCATAATAAGTTGTTTGACCAATTTCGGGGATACCCCCCAAAATTTTCACACAGACCCCCCCTCTGGGGGGTGGGGGTCAAACTTTTCCTTTGTTGAAAGTATGTCAATATGGGGTTCAAATGAAAGATAATCAAACAAGGAATTCATATCTAGACACTTTATTTATGTATGATCAACCATTTTCAATTTATCTGCAAAAAACATTACATAAAATGCAGTATTTTGCACATTCGGCAATACAATTTGACTTAAAAGAAGACAACCACATTTTACAATGTTATGAAGCCATTAAATCTTGCAAAAATCCTTGAACATGTTGCCCATGACATATCTATCTTGGAATGACAGAAACAATTCACTTAAGATCTTCCTATCATGAGTCTTAACCCCTCAAATACCCTCGAAATTGTCCAATAATCGCTCTCTTGATATCAGGAGCATGGATATTTAGATATTTCTGACATGTTTTGACTTGACATTATTTGTTTCAATCAATTAGTCCACATAACCATTTTCCAATATGTTGGTCTTGTTTAACCAATATCTACATGTATAAAAGTTATTTCTGTAGAAATTCTTTTCCCTTGACAAACAAGATATACTGCGCCTTATATATGGAATAATATGCATAATCTAATTGGGAAGTCCCATTATTTGAATGAAATTCACCATTCTGTTTGTAACCTTTTTATTATAACAAGAAGATAGCATAACATTCACAAACAAAATGGATTTACGTATCTTTAAGTCTGAAGGTTTGTTTATATCATGTTAAAATTATCCTACCAATTGGAAAGAGCATGGAACCTAGATGTCTTTATGTCATCATTCAAAGTTGTTCACAACGTGATTAAATCATTTCCAGGAGAGGTCTAATTCAAAGCTTACAAATGTGTAAATCAACTTAGACAAAGGATAATGATCTTTCACATTATAACAGCCATTTCCATTACTGACTGCACTTGAGGAAAGTCATTCTAGAAAGCAATTTCAGTATACCAAAATTAACTGCATGTGTTGGCAGGTTTCTTATATAATATGAGTGATCCGTGCTGCTATGTTTATTATTAACCCGGGAGCACCGGGACACTTTTTATTACACTTCATGCTATTTTTGGTTGCACCATGCAACTTGGTAGCCCATAATAATTAGTTTTACCAGTTTCCGGGATACCCCCCAAAAGTTTCACACAGACCCCAATCGGAACCTCGACAAAAGTATGTCAATATGGGATTCAAATGAAAGGAAATCAAACAAGGAACTCATATTTAACAACCTTTTTCATGAAAGATAAATCGTTTTTAATTTATTTGTTAAAAACAGTCCTTAGAATGCAGTAATTTGCATATTCGCATACACATTTTGAGGTAAAGAATCCCCATGTTAAATGATGAAGGTTTATATACATCACATATAATTTGAATAAACTTTTATAATTAAATTTTCATTTTTGTGGGGGTCAAGGGGGTGAAGCCCCGGAAGCTGTTGGATTTTATCGTTCGAATCCGGCAGGCGAAATAATGAACGGTCCCTTAGGACTGCTCTTGAGAGTGGCACCCTCCAGGAGAAAAAATGGAACATTTTATGTACTAGTGGCAATGGCATTCAGGATAATTATATACAAAGGTCATTTCAATTGAACAATTGGCAGATTAATGTCAACTATTGGCATTCAAATTCGGATAATTCTTGATATTTGTGGGAAAAAAAGGAAAATTAAAATAAAATAAAAAACAAATAAATTGAAATTGAACTGTCTTGAGCATATCAGTTAGTAAATATAACCCATCTAAGGAGGAGTGACACCCCCTGAGGAAGCACATTTGGCACATTTTATGTTCTTATGTCATTCAGAATAGCATATGACTATCATTTATGTGTGAATATATGCCTGAAATCATGTATGAAAATACCAATGTATAAAAATACGTTATTGAATAGACCCCGCTCGAAAGTGGTACCCCCGGGAAGTACATTTGGCAGATAATATTTATACTATTAGCCTTCAAAGTTGTATTTAATGTAGAAGTGACGTTCGATATGTGTTAACATGTGTTGTAACGAAAACATTTAAAACTTTAAAATGTACCTTTGGGGGGGGGGGGGGGCACTGAAACACAGTAAATATAACCCCTCTCAGGAGGAGTGGCACCCCTGAGGAATCATATTTGGCACATTTTATGTTCTATGGCATTCAGTGGGAAATACTGACTCTCATATGTGTGAATACAAATCATGAAAACACCAATGTATGAAAACACCAATCATTTAACCAGTTATTGAATAGACCCCGCTTTGTAGTGGTACCCCCGGGGAAGTACATTTGGCAGATCATATCAACTATTGGCATTCAATTTTATTAAATGAGAAAATGACTCTTAATATGTGTAAAAACATGTAATGAAAACACAATTAAAAAATAAATTGATATTGGACAGTCTTAATTAACCATGACTAAATGGGACCCCTTGTCATGAGGAGTGGCACCCCCGATGGAGCAAATTTGGCATATTTTATAAACTATTAGTATTCAAAATAATATTAAGCATACAAAATCACTTTTGCAATGCCCATTTATAACAGCATTTTACTTTTGGACTCTGATCTGAGATGGACTATTTATTATATCCATACAACATGCCTGAATATGGCAAGCCATTCATGTATCTAGTCAATGCACATTTTTTACATGTGATAAACCATCTCTATTGGTCGAAAAACATTGATTCAACTTTTTATTTCTCAATAAGCCATGTTTACTTGTCATAATACATATTTATCAAAGAGAACACATGGTTTATAGGTGATAAACACTGATAATTGAGTTACTACACTAATGGCATTCCATACATTTAATATATTTTGTGACAGGTCAAGTGAGGGCGCCCTACAATTAATTATTTCAATTGATTTATTACATCATATAGGCTATAAAACATGCTGGTTTAAACATAATACTGATATACAGCTATTATTTAATACCAAATGTATCATGTTACACCTTTCAACAAAGAAATGCACCCCAGGTTTAAAACAAGTTCAGCTCTCCCTATACTTCCCTGTACAAAACCAAACTTTGACCCCCCTGTAAAATGAGCTGTGTGAATATTTTGATAGGTATCCAGCAGAGGGGTGATACTAGGGGTTATAAAGTCTTCAAAAATCATTAGCAACCTAAAATAGCAAAAATTCTGTTTTGAAAACTTAAAAGTGTTGCGGTGCTCCCGGGTTATTAAGGCCCCTTGCAATTAAATGTGAGTTTACTGTTGAGTTTTTGAAAAGCAGGACGAGGTGACTATTTAATATTAATATTGTAATATTTTGGGGTAAAGTCACCTGATTTAATATTGTCGGCGTTGTTAACTATTATCCAAGGTACGAATACAATTCAAATGCTGTTAATTATGTCCTACCACCACCTACATGTACTGCCTTGGCTTTGCATTTTGTTTCTTTTATAAAGGAGTCTACTCATATTTGCATCCCTATTTTGAATATTAATGAGATATTCGATTGATGTTTGTAAATTTTGTTCCCCGTTACGCTAGCTCGGAGAATTTTTAAGATGGCGATCGTAAACAAACCTGAAATATTAACCAGAATGCACTAGGAAACTCCAAAGAAATTCGGCGGTTTTGATGTGACGTCATGCGCTGAAGCGATTGCGCAGATATCAACTGCCGTGCCTACGAATATGCTTCAAATGCACACATTTCAATACAAAGCACCAGTTGCAAGTTTCGTGCAGAGTTTTTTACTTCCTAGAAATGTTTTCCCAACCCGGAAATATTGTAATGCGGCTCATCGGCTAATTTTATCGTCAGAAAAGTGTTAAAAAGCTTATGAAAAAGCTGTAAACAATGAAATAATTAAATATTTTTAAAATATTACATATATCATGCGGGTGACTTTTGGACGCGCGCGGGCAACAGTAAACTCACATTTAATTGCAAGGGGCCTAAGATATCATGCTTAATGTTCAAAAAATATGTAATGCCTTGGATAAATATCTCAACCTGTTTCTATTTCCCAAGAAATACTGGCTTGAATTTGGATCGCCCTACCGCCCTATTCCCGCTATGATAGAAAAATGATGCTGACTGTCTATGTTTTTTTCGTAGCTCTAGTTTAATTATTGGATAATTAGGCCTACCTGAGTAAAAAAAACCTGCAATAGTGGAAAAAAGCCATCTTGTTTTCAAAAGTTGATGTTTAAATTTTTTAAACGTTATAAGAACCCAAAACATGTGTTTCTCATTATTTGAAAATTCAAGTTACTTTGTGACGTAATTGGAGCTTATTAAATGCATCCTTTTTCGTTTTTATGGGAGATATAATAATCAATTGACATAATCCATGCTATGAATTGCTTATAATGTTCTAAATTTGAATTCAAATGAAATTATTCCAAATATTTGTCGACGGGATATTCAAATGTGAACATGAAATGTGTGCAATTTCAATTGAAAATAACTATGTTCGTGGACAAACAAGTACTATGGGTTTGTACTGCAATAAGGTTCACCAAAGACAAAAACAAAAGTGATTGACTTAAAGGTAGATGTTCCGATTTTCAACTTGAAGTTTTCTATTCTACATGAAAGGTCATCCTTAAAAAAGTCGTGTTCCAAAGTTTGAGTTGCATAGCTCTAATGGTTCTTATTTTAGACGCACAAAATGCTGTGAACTGTACCCATTGAGTAGTACACAAACTATATCGGTGGTTACCACCATTCGCGGTAATTCAACGTTATTTCATCTATTTCTCCGTAATTATACCGATTTAGGCCGTCAAATTTCAGTATGATGATGAGAAAAATACGAGCTTTCATATGATATGAAAATCTCCGTATGTTTGAAATAATTCTGTGTTACGAAAATGTGATCGGGTCATCTACCTTTAATTATTTTCACATAAAGTTAGGAACAAATGCATCATTCTTGCCACATTTAAAAAGTTTCAAACTTCAACTTGCTTTTGAAAACAAGATGGCTTATTTCCACTATTGCAGGTTTTTAATTTTTTTTAACTCACCCTGTATAAATGTCAAAATCCTCTTTCTTCCACTATTTTGCATTTTTCTGTTACATAATTTTCCCCAAGAAAACTTACACTTTACGTCACGATGTTAAGCATTCTATAGTGGTAGTGACCAATTTTCTTTCTTTATGATGACGACTATATCATTCATTGGAATAAACTCTGTAACTAACTCTCTCCTGAATTTGTTGAATACACTGATCCATCCAAATTTCAGGACTCCCCTGTCGAACTGCTTCCCGGTTCGATGTTTTGATCTGACTCATTTGCATCTTTCCCGGAGATGCGGGCATTCCAAACTGAAGTATTTCCAATATTTCAAACTAGAAACACGGGTCGCACCGACGTGACGTCACCCCATGTCACGCGCCAGCCCGTCACCTAAATTTCGCTTGGACACCTCGAAAGTCGTGTTTTTGTCGGAGCTCCCGTATAACTGGATTTTAGGATCTTGAGTTGAGAGTTTGTCACGTGGCGTGCCTAATTCGTGTGGGTGATAAGTTTCCTGGATTTTATACGCTTAAAATCGGCTTGTTTTAGTTTCATTTCGGACCATTTAAGTACCAAAATTCATTTAAAAACTGAACGTAAAATTCTAATTTTCCGAGGAGTCCGCCATTTTACTTGTGACGTATACAATATGGCGGCTCTTTGTTTTTAGTAATAATATTTTTCCGCAAGTCCGGATACGCTTTGGATCTTTATTGAACTCGTACTGGATCGCTGGGATTATTATTTGTGATGGACGATATCGTTTATGGATCTTGGTGATGTATCTTTATATAAATCGATGTAGTCTGTGTAATGTAGTTATTAACGTGTATACCTATTTTATGTATCCTTACAGCTTTATGTAAGCCCTCTGTGACATATAATAGTTGAGTCACGGATAATCCCCCCAGTGGTAGATAATTCCGTGTTATATATACGCGTTTGACTGAATTTGTATCTTTATTCACTACATCAATAGATTGATTATAATTCGTCTTACTACATTACTGAATCAGCCCAGCAGCTTGTACTTTTCGCCGCTTAGCGCTTGGTTTATTACCTATCTACGTTGTACCGAGTGCCCTGTTCTTATCCCCGATTGGGATTTACATGTATTATGTCTTGCCCACCGATCGTGCTCTCGAGCAGATCAGTGTGCATCCTTTTGTAAGGGTCTTACTCCTGGACACTTTGATGCCTTGGAGAAGGGTTTTACTAAGGGATTGCGCACTCGCAGTATCAGTATTGTTAATGTTGTAGGTAGAAAGTCCGTTGGTACGCCCGACGGCCTCCTTCTCACGGGGGAGGGGAGCTCTGTAATCGGAGCTTCCATGGCTGTTTCGGCTAACGATCAGGCTCGGTCTGATCGGCATGTAGAAACGGTCGGCGTGAGTGGTGGAAAGACGGGACTGGTCCCCGTTAAGTACGCTACTCCGTCAGGCGAGCTAGGCGAAAGCTCGGGGGTTATGTCGACCCCTGAGTTAGTACCTTTCACGCCGGGTGCCAGTAGCAGCGGTCCGAGAGAATCGGTGCCCGCAGCTACGGCGCTTTCTGCCAGTGAGAGTGTGGGGTTCGCCCCCGCACTAGTAACTGGTTCGCTGGCGGTGGGAGTTGCCCTAGCTACCTCGGGTAGTATGGGTACACCTACCAGCCAGTCGGTGGTAACAATGATGGCGGGCGGCCCTGAGCCTGCCGTTGTTTGTTCCGCTAGTAGAACTCTCCGAGATCTACCCCCGCCCCCCGGTTTTCCTGTCGGCTTACGATTAGCCACGGTTGATAACCAGGGAGGGATTAGTCATAATCGCCCTATTCAGGCAGGATTGAGTGCTCACTCGTCCACGCCGAATGGTGGTATTATGTCTAGTGGATTTGCCAGTCATTATCCTCCCGGTCACGGTGATCGAGGATTAGGACAAGCTTATCCCATGATGAGTACCATTCCAACTGCTTCGGTGGTCACGGATAATACTCATGCGTTCTACTCTAACGCTCCTATGCAGCAACATGCTATGTTGCAGCAAGGGGGGGGGGGGGTGAGTGGTTACGCAACAGCGGCAGGCGGTATGCCGAGTGCAGGGCCCTGGGCCCAGTACCAAGCATATCAACCTTGGGCGCAAGCACCAGCATGGCAAGGGTCGTACAACCCTTTGCTTACGCAGGCTGCTAGCCCTCCCGCTTATCCGTACGGTGTAGGAGCTTGGCAGTACGGACAGCCGCCGGGTATGGTTTACCCGTGGCAGTCTGGACAGCCAGCCGGTATGCAACTCGCCTCTCAGGCGCAGTATGCACCGCCTCCTCAAGTTCCATCGGTAGTTAGTGCTGGGAATCCTACGGTGAACCCTGTTCGCCCGGATCTCGGCGGGAGTATCCCCTCTTCATCAGTACCAATCCAAGTCCCTGTGCCAGTTGCCGGCGTGGTGGATATGGATTTGTGTTCGGATGATGCCCGTCCAGAGAGTGAGGATGAATCCGTGTCGGGTTCGTCTGACTCTTCGGGCGAGGGAAAGGGATCGGGAGAGGATGATGAGTCGGATTCCGACGAATCGGTACCTCTACCCCCGCTACCAGCTGAGGAGAGAGCTAATGGCTTTCCGTTAGACACGCACTCGATCCTGTCCCGCGTTGCGCGGGACTTAGGCATTGCCTACGAGTCGCGTCGTCCAGCGGCCACACCTAGTGTGTTTAGCGCTACGTGTCCATTACTCTCAGAATCAGTTGAGCCAGCGCTGACTCTTCCTGCAGACTTGGCGTCTGTCTGGGAGGCGGCGAAGTCTCCTCCGTCTAAGAAGGCCTACAAGAAGGGCTGTCTAGTGACGGACGATGATTTCAATACGTATCTCAAGGTGCCTACCATGGACCCAGAAATACAAAAACGCCTACCAGTTGAGGGAAAAGCTCATGATCACGGAACGTACTCCCCGTATTGGGAGGAGTGTCTAAAGTCGGTTGACAGTCGCTTGCGGGCGTCTATCAGACTTTCTGCATTCAGTTCCACCGTTGCGGAACACCTTACCAGGTTGACTGCTTCAGGATCAGGCTCGGCGTCGGAGATTGCTCGTGAGGCGTATCTGTTGTCAGATCTCTCTCACAAATCCTTGCAGTCTTCGATGTCCGCGGCTCACAGGCTTACATCTCTACGCCAATCGAACGCTCTCTCCCTCCTGAGCTCGACCTATGGGCAGCAGTTCGCTGACTCGCTCAATAAGGTCGAGCTCTCTACTCAGGGATTTCTTTTCGGAAACCGTTTCTGCGAGCTGGTGGAACAGCGAGCTAGAGAGGTTCTCGATGAGAAGTCACTGGTAGATACGGAGGCGGCGTTGAAGAGCCAGAAGAGGAGGAAGAAATCGAAGAAATCTGGTAAACGGAGATCTTCGACGAAACCTTCCACTTCGGGTTCTTCTGGTGCGGTACCTTCAGTAGCCTTGCCCGCTGCCGCTTCGACTCCTTCCGGTGGGAAGAGACGTCGTGGTGGCCGGGGGAAGACTTCTGGTCCAGCAGCGTCTAAGGGCAGTAAGCGCCCTAAGACCTCTGGTAAGAAGTCAACTCCCTGAGGGCGCGGCGCCTGCCATCCACTCGTCCGGGGAGCTCTTAGCTCCTCTGCAGCCGGTGGTGTCACCGGTGGACTCATATCCACCGGTGGGCGGGCGCTTGCTTCAGTTCAGCGCGGAATGGATCACCATTTCGCCGTCCAACTGGCTACTGGAGACGGTAGAGCGGGATTACAAGATCGAGTTTACTCTCACCCCGCCACCGCACTCGCGTCGCAGGCAAACACATTTGCCAGCCGACAGAGTACTTCGATCACTCCTGTTGAACGAGGTAGCGTCCCTTGTGGACAAGAGGGCCATAGTCCCTGTCTTCCCCCCGTTTCACGGGGGTTTTTGGTCTACGTTTTTCCTAGCACCAAAGAAGACAGGCGACTGGAGACCAATTCTCAACTTGAAGCCGCTGAACAGGTTTATCAAACCTCAGCGCTTCAGGATGGAAACATTGGCCTCCGTCCTCCGCTGCCCGATCAAAGGCTGTTGGGCAGCGTCTTTGGACCTCAAGGATGCTTACCTTCACGTTCCGATTGCTCCCAAGGACCAGAAATGGTTGCGTTTCCAAGTACAAGACCAGGCGTACATGTTCACATGTCTGCCCTTCGGCCTCTCCACAGCGCCCAGGGTGTTTACCCGGGTAGTGAGAGAGGTGGGAGCATACTTGAGACGCCGGGGCGTCAACATTTGTCAGTATCTGGACGATTGGCTGGTGTATGCGAAGTCTCGAGAAGAGACAGCGCACCACATACAGCTAGTCATCCAGGTGATTACGCGACTGGGTTTTGTAGTGAACTACAAGAAATCCAATCTCGTTCCGACACAGTCTCCGATATACCTCGGGGCACGACTAGACCTGTCGAAGGGTCAGGTTATGCCTTCCCTGGCACGAGTACACAACATGGCTGCCTGCGCTCGAATCCTAGCGGAAGCGAGTGTGGCGCCGGCGGTAGCATGGCTCAAAGTATTGGGCCTCATGGCCAGCATGGTAGATCTGATCCCGCTTTGTCGGTTCCATATGAGGATAATTCAGATTCACCTGCTGGCGCACTACAAGCCAAGTGTTCACTCAGTGTCCAGAATGGTTCCTATCTCAGACCTGATCAAAGAGGAACTCCACTGGTGGTACCAACCTGCCAACCTGACATCGGGGATGGTTTTTCCATCTCCGCCGACGAGTCGTGTCATCACGACAGACGCGTCAATGTTGGGTTGGGGAGGCCATTGGCTAGACAACCGCGCCTTCGGCCGGTGGTCAAGCATAGAGGCTCAGGTACACATCAACCTGCTCGAACTTTGGGCAGTGGAGAAGACTCTCCAATGGTTCGAATCCGATCTACAGGGACACAGTGTCCTTGTCCAGACGGACAACTCGACGGTGGTAGCTTACCTGAACAGGGAGGGCGGGACAAGATCTCCCACCCTCTGTTGCCACACCATGAGACTCATAACATGGTGTCGAGATCACCAGATCACTCTGCGGGCGATTCACATCGCGGGTGTCACGAACATCCTTGCAGACGATCTTTCCAGGGGACGAACGTCCGACCCCACGGAGATATCGTTAGCACCTCAGATAGCACAGACAATCTTTGTACGATTTTGTCACCCAGCGATCGACCTGTTTGCGTCATACCAGAACAAACAGCTACCGGTGTATTGCTCTCGGTCTCGCGATCCGAGGGCGTACGCCGCAGACGCTCTATCAGTGGATTGGACGGGACTGACGGCTTACGCCTTCCCCCCAATATCGCTGCTTCCAAAAGTGGTAGAAAAGGTGGCAAGAGACGACTGTTACGTCCTGCTCATAGCCCCTTTCTGGCCGAAACACGTGTGGTTTCGTCCAATGGTAGATCTTCTTGTGGGTCGCCCCATGTTGCTACCTCCACTTCAGGACCTGCTCAGGCAGGGAGTTCACGGCGAATTCCTTCCGAACGAGCACCTACGGTTGACTGTTTGGCCATTATCCGGCAACGATGCCAGGAGAAAGGCTTTTCTCGAAGGTCTGCAGGCTTGGTCGCCTCGGGTCGACGCCAATCCACGCTCAAGACATATTCTAAGCGTTTGGCTCCCTACTACGAGTGGTGTAATGAGAGAGGTATCTCTCCCACTCGAGCAGATGTAAATAGCATTTCGCTATTTTTAACGGAGAGGTTTGATTCAGGACTCCAGGCAGCTACTGTCCGGAATTATAAGTCCGCGATCATGTCAGTCCACGTAGGTTTTGAGGACGGATCCACTGTCAATGATGGCGGTGAGATCGGTCTTCTACTGAAGGGGATGTTCAACGAGAGACCACCAGTCAGGAAGATCGTACCTGCCTGGGAACTTAACACTGTTCTCGAGTACATTAAGGGTCCGCCTTTTGAGCCTATGGCGAAAGCGACCCTCAAAAATATTACTCTTAAGACTGTTATTCTCGTGGCCCTTGCTTCTGCGCAAAGGTCTTCCGAACTTCATGCATTGTCATTTTCTTCAATGTCTCTTTCTCGCGCGGGTGTGACAATGTCTTTTGTTCCTGGCTTTGTAGCCAAGAACGAGACTAGTTCGCACTCGTACTCCACCCTTTACCTTCCTTCCCTCAGTGCCGGGTCATCTGTGCACGATGATAGGTTATGGTGCCCCGTTCGCTGTCTAAGGTATTACTCAGATAGGACGTCCGGAGTGCGAGGTAAAAACAATGATCAACTTTTTTTGACGCACTCCGAGCCACATAAGCCTGCGGCGAGAAGTACTATTGCTCGCTGGCTGGTTCAGGTAGTCAAAGACTCTAACGCAATTATTAATGACGAGCGTGTTACGGCACACTCAACTCGTAGTATTGCTACCTCATGGGCCTACCACCGGGGGTTGTCCGTGAGAGAGATATGTGAGGCCGTTTCATGGAAGGCCACCTCAACGTTTTCCGCTGCCTACTACAGGAGCATTAACGGAAACTCGCTCAGGGGCCAATTCGCCCGCAAGGTTCTAGCCGGACCTGTTGCGGGCAGAAATCCAAGAAATTAGGTTAGTTGGTCTATCAGTTATTTATTTATAGGTTGAGCTAGGCTTCTCGGGTTTTGAGTAAAAACGCTAGACTGAAGCTAAGCTTACCGTGGTTCGATTTTCTGGTTCTGACATCAGTAATTATGATGTGGGCCTTTCAAGATCTGATCCTTTAAATTAATAAATAATATACGCGGTGTTTGGCTTTTTATCGCACCTCCTCCAGGTTCTGTGCTAAACTGGGTTGATGCAAATGAGTCAGATCAAAACATCGAACCGGGAAGCAGTTCGACAGGGGAGTCTTCCCCAGAACTTATTGTTCTAGGGACTCCCCTGTCGAAGCCTGCTTACCGTTGTTCGATGTTTTGATCGCCCGGCCGCCCTAAGCCCCCTGCGACAAAAAGCAGAAGTAGTTTGGATTATTTCGAGGTAGTCCAAGCGAAATTTGGGTGACGGGCTGGCACGTGACATGGGGTGACGTCACGTCGGTGCGACCCGTGTTTCTAGTTTGAAATATTGGAAATACTTCAGTTTGGAATGCCCGCATCTCCGGGAAAGATGCAAATGAGTCAGATCAAAACATCGAACAACGGTAAGCAGGCTTCGACAGGGGAGTCCCTAGAACAATAAGTTCTGGGGAAAACTCTTCCACTCTCTCCATTACTCCAACTTACCCCTCCATCGCACCTCCAATCAAAACTCTATAGGAGTGTTTTGGAGGTTAACAAGGTTTACTAATCCAAGATCCAAGAATAAACAATACTCTACATCATTGGCACTTGCCTTATTCCGTTTCTCCTAATTTTTTGCTAGCCTTTGGTTCTTTGTGATCATAAGCTGAAAAAGTGTGCCTTGTAATTCAACGATTAAAATTGCCAACAAATTTGATTTTTGAGATCAAAAACAAATTGTGGACATTTTTTTGTCAATATTTTCAAAACTAAAATTTGTTAAGCCAAAAAAAAAATTGATCCCAGATGATTGACTTTAGATCATTTTAGTGAAGTGTTGGAATTTTTTACCAAAAACAGATTTTGTTAGGTTTTCTGAAAATGTTGGCGCCAAAAAAGTGATATTTGGGCAAAAATGTAAAAATCACTATTTTTAGTGACATTGAATACTAAAAATGGATTATCTGATCTCATCTTATTAAAAAAAATGTATACTTTTATGTTCATCACATTTATAGTTTAAAATTTGGCGCCAAAAAGGGTTGACACTTCTGCTAAGCACCCTGCGCTTAGGCAACATCATTTTGAGTGGGTGCTTAGCATTATGCCTCAAATTTGTCATTTTAGGGGCATTGCCACTTTGGCCTTAAGAATAACCCGATTGAAGTTCAATTGACAGAGGATTTATAATATCGAATTTATTTGAATAAGATAAACAAGGACGTCTTCTAAAGAAATAGGTAGGCCTACTTCAAACCCAACTTCAAAAGAACGTAGAGATTGTTTAGTAAAAAAACGTAATATGAGAAATATTAAATATTAAAAAAAAAAAAATTGGGCTATATTTGTTCAAATGGTTGCGCAAAACAGCTTTATTTATTAATTTCAACATTGTACAAAACATTTTGTCTGCATTTAGTACGAAAAATATAGGTTTTATGAATGCTTACTTTCGCTATTTCAAACGAAATGTGTACATCAAAACAAGGCAGAGGCCGGCCAAGCCGCCGAAAATTGGTAGTTGTTACGGTGGCTTTTTCTAATTTCTAAAATCAAGGAATTTCACACATGTTTTTCTTGAAATCTTATAGGTAGATGACCCGATCACATTTTCGTAACACAGAATTATTTCAAACATACGGAGATTTTCATATCATATGAAAGCTCGTATTTTTCTCATCATCATACTGAAATTTGACAGCCTAATTCGGTATAATGACCAAGCAAGAGCGTTGTACTGTGACGAATAAGATCAGCAATCTGCATTATTTTTGCCCGCCTTTTATAAATGATTTGTTTGTTGCGTGTTGGATAAATTGATTACGATGAACATCAGCATTAATTGGATATCAGGGTATCAGCAGTTAGAGTTCATAAGATAAAAGCAGGCGTGTTGGAGAAATTGATTACGATGAACATCAGCATTAATTGGATATCAGGGTATCAGCAGTTAGAGTTCATAAGATAAAAGCAGAGAGTACCTTTAAGCAGTGAAGTTAGAAGTTGGAGGAGCTACTGCAATAAATTTCATGGTTAAGTAAACAGAAAACAAATTGGTGTCTTTTGTCTTGATTTTGTCTGTGTGTGATGCTTGTGTTAATTTCCCTTCTGGAATTAGGATGAATAGGAGCTTTTGCAACTTTTGAATTTGACCTTAACTCTAACCCCCCTAAGTGCTAAAAAATGCTAATCCTAAGTCTCTCTCCAAACGCATGCGCCGTCGGTTTTCGATGACGTAGTCAATCGAGCCTATATAGTGTGCGCAGTATACTGCACGGATATGTAGCTGAGGGCCGCGGCTTAGTGGTTTGGACGTGGGGCTTGAGATCGGAAGGTACCCGGATCGAATCCCGGCAGGTTCCCAGATATTAAGTTGGCGTTTTTTCCTCGAAAATCGTGATCCCGGTCAAAAACCCTAAACCGGGGTTAGGGTTATGCCACTCAAGTGCCCATAAATCCGCCAAACAACATTGTAGCGCAACAAAAGAGGTGTCAAAATGCGCAGAAGATAACTGTGAATCGAATCAATTAATTATTTGTTTGCATACTATTTCAGGTTTTGATAAATCTGACCATTTGTAAGTGTTTAGATACATGTACATTATTGGCGCAGTTTACTTTTTAACTCCTCTGTGATAGCATTAACAATAACGCACAGTAAAATGTCTGGTGTGAACGGAGCTTTAGTGGCTGATAGTTTGATGGGATAAAAAATGAATGCCATGTGTAGAAAACAAACGATGGTGAAGTTTCATCATACATTTTTACACATTTCCAGTTGAGATTTTGGGAACATACATTTTGAATGTTAAATACAACTAATTTCACTGAGTGACTTTACCTTGGTAAAAGCAGAGTAAATTTCCACTGCTAAACATGCCACTCAAAAATCCTTATTTTAGCCCAGGCATTTTTTCAGATCAATACTTTGAGATAAATGCCGCCAGGAATGTGAGTTTATTAGTATGACTTATAGCACGAGGCAGCGTAGCTGCCGAGAGGTATAAGGAATTAATAGCACTCATCGACAGTACTGGTATTAGTGATGATTTATGTGGCAGAACTCTGCTGTACAAACCCCTGCACAGTTGGACACTGATAGAACTTGGAAGTTTTGATTCAAGCAACACTGATCAAGATAGACAATCATCTACTAAACAGTAAACACACACACACCAAGTTGGGATATAATTAATCAGGTTATTTACGATCCCGGGGTGCTCAGTGGTCATTACAAGGGGGTATCATGCGCGTCCAAGGACTTTCAAAAAGTACCCTAAATACGTAATTGTGTTAATGTGAAAAAGCAGCCCCTAAACAAGTATGGCACAGCATTTTACATACCCTAAGCAAGTAAATCAGTATTTCCAATACCCTAAACAAGTACTCAAAATATTTTGATACCCTAAACAAGTACTCAAAATATTTTGATACCCTAAGCAAGTAATTTGTATAGTTTAAACCTTTTAACGCGCCAATGACACATTTCTATCCCCTTTTTCCTTCCCCAATATAAAAGCTAATTGTATTATGAAACAAATGCCGAGCTGATCTATCAGATCACTTGCGAAGGATACAATTTGAGAAATATATCTCGCCCTTGTATCATGGCTATAATCCTCATGGAGCAAATAAATAAGGACCCTAAACACGAAAGCCAATGACGGTAAAAAGTATACCCTTTTTCTTAATTTGGCTTGTTTTGATACCCTATTCACGTTACGTACGTAACGTGCCCACCTTGAAAAACCACCCTAATTACGTGATTTCTTGGACGCGCATGATACCCCTCTTGTAATGACCACTGAGCACCCCAGGTTTACGATGTCAAATTTATAGCACTCTGAAGCTGTACAATAAGTGAAATTTGTGGAACTCTGGACTGGCTGTGTATGTGCTATTATGACTTTTATGCCAGTCCATTGCCAGTGCTTATCCTTATATGTACCAAACAAGCAGCCCATAAATTAAGAAATGGAAAGGGCAAGGCAATTTCAGGCAATTTCTGGCAATTTGATGGCAATTGCCTTCGGTGCCTTCGGTTAATTTGAGGGCTGCAAACAAGGTATTTCAGACGGCAAGGATGATTTTTGTCTCGCCTGAAGGTCATCAGAGGTCATTCAAGGTCATCAGGGGTCAAATATGGGGTCAAATGGATCAGTAAGGCCTATCTTGATGGGATTTGGTGGAGGGAAGGGGGTGGTGTGTTCTTTTTGCTGATTCAATTTTCAAGGTCATCAGAGGTCATTCAAGATCGTCTGGGGTCCCCCTAAAATGCCTCCTTTTGCCCCCCCCCCCCAAATTATGATGCTGGCGCCGCCACTGCATAGTTCAAAGGGGGTGGGGTACCATCTAAACTTTGAAGGGCCATAAAGCGGAAACAATTCGTTTGTGTTCCGCAAAATTGTTAGTACTGGGTAACATTTGAGCATCCCTTAAGGCATTACATACCTTGCATTAACTACAATGCATACCTCTGTGACAGTGCTACATTGTATCATATGTTTCATCATTATTTCTTTCAAGTCACTTTTGATGAACAGGCGAGAGACGCGCCGTTCGAGAACCGCCTTGTTTTAAAGAACTAGAAAGAAGGTTAAAAAGTGTGCACTTGCAGAGTAATACATGTACTTACCTGTATACTGTTTAAAATTAATAACATTACATCCATTATTTTGTCTGGATTTTGGTTTACAGAGTCAGCTGGCGGAAGTGGTGTTGACAGTGACAAGCATTCCCATGGCCCCAAAGTGTTGCTGCCCAAGACACTGGAGCATGTGTCTAAAGCTCAGGAGCTCCTTCATGTTAGACACAGGTGGAATACAAATGAGGTATTTATATGAGCTTATAAATCGTTTACCCCCTGGGGTCTACCTATCTATCTTACAGTGGTTCTGATTGGTTTATTACAAGATGTACTCATATGAATAGCCAATTCAAATGCAGCTTGTAAAATGTTTCACTCCCATCTTTATCAGGGATACAATTATTATAACAATGTCTCGCATTGGTGCAATAAATGATGTATCCATCTTTTTAACCAATCGGCCGGTAGTTCTCAGGGGTTAAGTGTTTGGGTAAGAAAAAGTGTGGTTTAGAAAGCTTACAGTAAGCAGACCGTTGAATTTAAAGCTCCAATGTTTTCCTAATATGAAAGCTAGTATGTGGCAATATAGTCACTTTTATTGCAATTTGCAAATGGCTTCTTTGTGTAACAATAACATACAAAAATAAAAAGGCAAAGCTGCGAAAATTAATCACACAAAAATTACCGCTTTTGAGTCAATTAGTTGGATCGTAGCATTTCATTCAGATAACGGAATTGGGCAAGATGTGTAAATGAGTTTGATCGAGACTGGTCTCTCTCAAACGTTATTAATGTATATTGTGATAAAGCAATTTATATATTACTTTTCTAAATAATAAAAATGTGAAACGATCAAACTATTCAAAAATGCTACCAAATAAGAGGATTTCTAATGGTCTCTGGCCATAAGTGACTAAATGTTTGTGTTGAATTAATGGGAAAGCTTTAGAACACCCTACCATTTTTATTCCTCACTGCAAGTGTATGGGTCGATCTTTAAAAGTCCTCATTGTTATATGCAGTGGTCAGGGTATACTAGAGGAACTCCGAATTAATTTCAAACCAACTTATCCTCCCGGTCCACTGCAGAAACAGAGTTCTATCCAGGAACTCTTTTTTTTCTCCAAAAAGGGGTGCCTAGACAGACATTCTTGTAAATTTTTGAGGCTTACACCACAAATAGGATTTATAGTTGGGCTAAGTAACAAATGCCTTTCTAAAGATATCTGCATTGCTTTTGTAAACTGAAAATTGAGCTACGTACACTTTATATGCATGTCTCCATTCTAAAATGTATACGTAATCGTGGACAATCGTCATTGTAAATATGTACGCTCGATCTTATCGACTGAGCAAATGTTTGCTCTCTGAGATGAAATTGGCAGTTTAGACAAATTGCCAGGTCAGAATATAATAGTATTTCATGAGGCAGTGGACAGACACCGATATCCGGATAGGGTATTTTGTTGGTAGAAATCACACATCAAAAAAGATTTACTTGAAAACTCTAATGTAACAAAAAATGACATCACTTTTGCATGTTTGGGTAACATTTTTACAGAATCGCTGCATCAAAACATTCACAAGGCACCGTAGACTAAGAGTAATCTAAGCTGAAGTTACAGATGAGTGACAAGATATCCTATCTCACCATGTGATGACATCTTATTTTTGTGATGTCGACTTGGCAATATATGTAATAAGGTGAAACTTATCCCAACTGAAAGTGGGGGATGAAAGGGGGGGGGGGGGGGGGGGGTGGAGAATTGGAGAATAACGACGTTTCGACTGGATATACCAGTCTTTATCAAGTTTAGTAGAGAGCATGACAAAAGTATATAAACACTTCAAAAGAAGTAAGTTCCCCTTTAGGGGTTCCCTTATATTTCCAAAACGATACATTGGAATGAAATGGGGTTTTCAGTCAAATGATTATGGGCTTCATACCAATACTTAACCAACATTTCAAATCAACAGGTTCTGTCATGCTCGAGTGAGTACGTATTGAATGACGGAATGTCCCATTTCAAAAGTTGCTAAAATAACGTTTAATTTCAAAAGTTGCTAAAATAATGTTTAGTAGCGGGTGTATCCACCGTGTTGTTGTATGACTTGCCGACATCGATGTCTCATAGTGTTGATGAGGCGCGCCACTCGATGCTGTGGGATGGCATCCCACTCTTGTTGTACCAGAAGAAGTAAGTTAGCAAGATTAGTGTGATCATCCATTCTACGATCCACGGCCCGCTTTAACTGATCCCACAAATGCTCGATTGGGTTGAGATCTGGGGAGTTCGCGGGCCAAACCTAAGGGCAACTTGTTTTACTGGAGTAAATTAGCCTGCAAGAGACCAATCGCAATCGCCCTTTCCTGGCTGGATAAATGGGGCATGGTTACATACACAATATGGGGAACACTAATCATAAACACATTAGCATCAGGCAGTGAAAGCCACACTGGCTGATCATCCTTCATCACAAGATATTGCTCATTTTCAAAAGAAACATTCCCTCTTTCAATGCATGCTAATTTGAGCATGGAAGCACCTGTTGGGTTAAAATTCTGGTACAACAGAGTTGGACTTCCATATCGAGTAGAGCGCCTCATCAACACTATGAGAAATCGATGTCGTCAATTGATACACTATTACACCAATGTGGTGGATACACACACTACTAAACACTATTTTAACAACTTTTGAAATGGGACATTCTGTCATTCAATACAAGCTCACTCAAGCATGACAGAACCTGTTGATTTGAAATTTTGGTCAAGTATTGGTATGAACCTCATAACAATTTGACAGAAAACCCATTTCAACCCAATGTATATTTTTTTTAAATATAAGGGAAACCCTAAAGGGGAACTTACTTCTTTTGAAGTGTTTATATGCTATTGAGCAAAATACAAGTCAAGCTTAAAGAAAGTCAGAGTGCACACAGGTATGTGAAACACACTAGGGCAGTAACTGTTGTTGTTCCCTTGAGATAGAGAGACACTGCAAAGAATAAAATAGTGGCAAAAAGTAAGGAGGCCAAGAGGATTACAAATTATGCATGATAAAGAGATAATAATATGAACTGTAAAGAAAGTTAGCAGGTTATTAAGTAAACCATAAACAGATCACTTCAAGTTTGTTGAAATGTAAAGAGGCAAATGCATGACCGCATCATAATAGAAGTAAGTAGGATGACCTAGAATGAACTTTGTGGAGTTCAATATAGTATATATCTCACCATGACGATAAGATTTTTAAGTCGACAATCGACATGGTAAGAAAAATTATCTGTCCATGTCGACATTATCCTGATATTATGTCTACTTGTCAAAATATATTATCTCGCTATGTCATGAAGTAGGATGGCATGCTTCTGTAGTAAACACATTTGATTATCACTGAACATGTATTAATTTTGGTGGCAAATTTGAAAAACAGGGAAAGGCCATTTTCTTTACAGTACACTGACTAGGGTGGTAGTACTTTATGAATTGACTATATGCCTCAAAGAAAACTCAATGTTCCTACTAACCTTGTGTTCCAACTAACCCCATCTCCCCTACTGTACTTTGTCCATCTACTTAAACACTATGACACAACATTGTTTTGGGTTGATTGAATTATATGCCTCAAAGAAATCTCAATGTTCCAACTAACCCCATATCCCCTACTGTACTTTGTCCATCTACTTAAACACTATGACACGATATTGTATTGGATGGATTGAATTATATGCCTCAAAGAAATCTCAATGTTCCAACTAACCCCATCTCCCCTACTGTATTTTGTCCATCTACTTAAACACTACGACACAACATTGTATTGGATGGATTGAATTATATGCCTCAAAGAAATCTCAATGTTCCAACTAACCCCATCTCCCCTACTGTACTTTGTCCATCTACTTAAACACTATGACACAACATTGTATTGGATGGATTGAATTATATGCCTCAAAGAAATCTCAATGTTCCAACTACCCCCATCTCCCCTACTGTACTTTGTCCATCTACTTAAACACTATGACACAACATTGTATTGGATGGATTGAATTAGGCCAAATAAAAAAATATAGTAGTTTCTCGTCCCCGCGCGCATCCGTTTTGGCTGCCGCATCCCAAAAAGTTTTTTTTTTTTTTTAAAGTTTTTTTTTTATTTATTTATTTTTTAATTTTAATTTTTTTTAATTTTAATTTCAAGATCACACTGATGTTGTTAATGGAGAATGTGTCAATATTTAAAAAAAACCTGTGTTACAATCAAAAAACAACACAACAGGCGAAATGTACTCATTTTAAGGTTTATAAAGCTAGTCTTAGAAAAGTGGCGGCCATTTTGAAGCAAAAACATTTCCACCATGTTGGAAAAAGCGAAACCAGTTTTGGAAAAAGGGGCATCCGCCATCTTGGATCCGCCATTTTGGAATAAAAAACAAAACAAAAAAAACTGCCCTCATCCTCCATTTTTCAAAAAGTTGGGACGAGAAACTAGTTTTTTTTTTTATTTGGCCTTATATGCCTCAAAGAAATCTCAATGTTCCAACTAACCTTGTGTTCCAACTACATGTACATGTATCCCCCATCTCCCCTGCTGTATTTCCCTTAAGAACCAACCTCCCATTGAAGCAATATATATGTTCTTTTTGGAGAACATGTGTGAGCTTGTAGCTGATAAGGTAGAAATGAGTTGCATTACATTACAACATTTGCAACGAATGGGCAAAGATCTGGAAAAACCTTATGAAATCCTCAAAATTATAATTTATTAAAAATATTTGTAAAATGTTGTTGGTGATGGTCATTGATTCCAATCCGTAAACTATAATGTTATGGATCTATAATATATGTCCCTCCCCATCTTAAATAATATGCCTGTTGTTGGTAACTATCCATGATCAATAAGCTATGGCTGGCATGTTATATTAACAGTCTAGACTATAGCTCAAGCAAACACTATACTCGTTAATGTATCGATATTTTAATATATTACCAATTAGCGGGGCATAATTTGTTGAAGACATTTATGACAAATTACAGCAATTACAGCTCTCTGAATGCACCAAAATGAATTGAAGCTCATTTGGCTCATTATATTGATCGGAAATTATAATGCTCAACAGTATCGAGGACCAATTATTCATGCAAATGGCTTAAATGTCACCCAGTCACATTGAGATGGTAATTTGCCATTAGGAGGAGGGGAGGGGGGGGGGGGGGGGGGGGGGGGGGGGGGGGGGGGACTAATTGCAATGTTGTATACTCCATAAAATATAGTACCATTAGGAGTGGGCTATACAGGGAAATGTATGGGTCACATTTATACAGGGTCATTTATGGGTCACATTTTCAGAACATGCTCATCACACCTTAGTTTGATGAGAGAATACATACTGACACCATATTCAGATTTTGTTGTTGAAAAAAATGTGAAATCCGGGTTGCCCCTGCCAGAAAAACCTAAAATTGCGCCTTTTTCGCATAAACAGTTTGTTGGTCACAGCTCAGTCCTTTTTTTGGTCCAATTCATTTGAGTTTGGTGGCAAACCAATATTTTGGGGTACAAGGTTACCTTCTATGTTGTTTCCGTCTCATCTAACCCTTTCATTTTACTGCAATGGCCGATTTAGCTCAAAATTGGACTACATTTGTATGAGGGCGCTTACCCGCGCTATACAAAAAGGTAGCCATCCCATTGATAAAATATAAATGTTTATAATATATGGAATATACTAAGAAATGTCAAATAAGCATTTCCTGACCATTTGAGGATGGTACCTCAGTTCTGGAAACACTCCCATTCCATTTGGGGGCGGGGGGGGGGGGGGGGGGGGGGGGTTAGAACGCAAAATTTGCGAAGAATTGGGGCTTTGGAACGCAAAATTTTGTTGATTTTTGAATTTTCAACAAAATTGGGGTCTTAAGAACTGATGCAGGCTCAAAAGGGGGGTCATAAGAGCTAACCCCCCGGGACTCCCATAGGAATACAGAGGTCAGGGAACTTTCATTTAATAGTGTTTGTTTCAATAGGGACAATTAAATCACATTGAAACGTGTGTAGCATCAAAACAACCAATACTTTATTTGCTCCCATTTTCAGGAAATGCTAAAAATGTGACTCCCATCATGTTCCAATATTGAAATTTGAAATTTATAGAAGCGAATACAGGGCCCTCACAGTCCAATTTTATACTAAAAAGGTCCTTTTCAGGAAAACAAGAAGCTTAAGTGAGATCAAAATTGCATCATATTATTCATTGTCTCCAAAAACATAGGTATTGCCAACAAAAGCAAATGAATTGGACCAAAAATGATCAAAAAAATGTTTTTTGCCAAAATGGTGGCTATTTTGGAGTTTTTTTTGGCCAGGGCAACCCGGATTTCGCATTTAAAAAAGAAAATCTGAATATGGTGTCAGTAATATGCATCATCTCATATTTTACTGCAAATTTCAAATTCATGAAGCACATCAACAACAAATACATGTACATCTGCAGAATTTTTCCAAGGTAGATCAAGATGTAGTCACCGCTTTAAAGTTTTCAAAAACAAAACAACATCCGTAAATCTTACAAATGGCCATTAGCTTGGAGCCCGAACGACCACTCGTCTTGAATTCTGAGAAATATCAGTCAAAGTAGACCCTGTGTATTTTATAGCTACTTTTTGTGCTTGATAAAAATCACCCGCCATGTGGTCAGTGACTCCAAGCTAATGGCTGTCATCGTAGTCGGGCATCTTCAAACCGTAATGAACTTGCGTCGTGATAACAGCTCAAAGTGTGATGCTGGCACCAAGCATCAGTGACGGAGAGTCCAGAATGGTTTGTTTAGCAATTAATTTAATTTTCGAAGCGTATATAAAAGTAGAAGGCCAGATAGGATAATTAGATAAAGTGTACTTGTCCCTCTAAAGAAAATATTGTTGATATAATTCAATTTTGAAAATTCTTCTTTGACAAGTATGTAGCAACATTTATTTGGGGATGGGTCGGCCGGGCCGGTAGAACACCTTTTTTTTTGCACATTATCAACCTTAGAATGTTGCTTCAGTTGGTAAAAATACCTGAATTCAATATTATTTACTTAGTAGCGTCGTGCGAGATGCCCAGGAATCCAATTCTCTAGTTCTCTTACGCAGAATACACATAATCGCATAACTGTTGTACGATAACAAAAATAATTAAACAAGGTAATCCGACACAGGTGATTTTTGGCAGTGTTTGTCGATGATATCCAATTCCCCCTCCAGTAAGATTCTATTGTTTTCATTGCATAAGATACTCGAAAGCCTGGTGACTGATTAATAATTGGATTAACTTACACTTCCTTGCGTATTACATGCTTGAAATAAATGGCTTTTTATTAATATTACAAGGCGGCATAAGGACTGTTGATTAAATAGCGCTCGTCTTCGTGCTTGGAACTCGGTTGATAATCATGGAGAAAGGGATTTTACATCATAGAGGTATAGGGTGGCTACTCAGAAAGATAGATGTTGCAATTCTTTAGGAAGATGTATTTTCAAACAACTGATTTTAAAATGTAAAACTGAGTTTTCAATTTCCTAATTCCATCAGTGAAAAAAACAAGCCACCCTGTTGTACGCTGTACGGGCAAACGGACCTCTAAACGTTGGGTCGGTCAGTCTGGCCTTTTCCCCTTTTTCTTATTTTCCCTTGAAAATGACCATAAAATATTTTAAAAATATTTAACAATATTAAAAAAAAAAGTAAACATTTTGCTGTTTTTGTGCCAAAAAAGATAAATGGGTTGGTCAGGCCCATACAACAGGAAGTTTTCCCCCGTCACCATAATAGAGATGTTTGTTTTAATTTTATTATAGATCTGTGTTCAAAGCGAAAAGTACTATTCAAAAATAAGAGTAGTAAGGTAAAGATGCAAACAGGGTTGTAGCTACGCCTGGCGGGCCTGCCCTGCCACTGGGCTAGCCCGCCCGGAATTGGGCTGGCCGCCCGGCACTCTTAATTTTTTTAATTAATTGTTTTACAATTTGTGGATAAAATCATTAATCTGCCTCATAAAACAAGAAATTATGTGGCAGGAACCCTCAAAGTGCATTAAAAAAGCCTAAAAACATCCTGGCCGCTGAGCCGCAAGAATTATGTAACCAAATAGCGAAATATTGAGCCCAAATAGCGAAATATTGAGCCCGGCACTCAAAATGCTCTGGTTACAAACAACCCTGGATGCAAAGATAGAATAATTTTGAAAAATCAAGTAAAAATAAGTCTTTTAAAGTGCTCCTTAATAGTATTATCTTATCCTAGTTGAACTTGGAGGTCATAGTTGAAAAATTGGTATTCTCTGCCATTTGCAATATTTGCAGGAGTTATTTAAAAATGCATGAAAAAGGGTCGAAATAGTCTTCCTGATGTCATTGACTCTGCCATACCTGTGCTTATCAAGTAACAGATACATGTAGATAAGAGGTGATAGAATTCATGTCATCAATGTATCATTTGAATTTAAATATTTATATTTTCTTGAGCTTCATCATTATAGTGTAGAAATAAATCTAAATTTAAAAAGTGAAACTGAAAGGCATGTTATTGACCCTTTTCACTAAAGTTGAACTTTTTAATACCCAGTCAAGACTAATTTAGGTGGATAAGGATAGAATGGAATGGGATGTAGAGGAAGATCCCCATATAAGGTAGATTCAGGAAAGGATATTGGACATCCAGTATGCAAGGGTCCTGTTGAAATTATCAAATTTGGCAATAGAAATTAATAAAAAAAGGTTAATAAGACCAATTTTCAATACTATTTAATGTAATTTGTCTTTCAAGTAAGCTTTTCCACAAATTTGCTCAGTTATCCGATTTGAATGAAAATTGGCAAACTTTATCCACAGTGTTTGCATGTTTCAAACACTCTCCATCCAACCAAGGCATCCAACGAGGACTGCCCAAGGTGCTGCACACATAAAGAGTTGATTCGTAAAATATGCCCGTCCTGCCTGCCACGGTATGGTTTCACTGTATATTTAATGCAGATGTTTCACCTCTGAGAGACCCCCATGTGCTACACCTGCTATTGTATTACCTCACGCAGCAGTTGCTGGAGAGGAGAGTCCCAGTTAATAAAGACTATCTTTTTTTAATGTGCTAATAATCATGTCATACATCATCAACCGGCACACATTACCATCGGGCCGGCCAGTCAGCTAGTCAGCCAGCCGGTACGTATCTGATACATATCGTTATACATGTATACAGTCCTCAAAAAAAGTAACTGACCAGGTAATAAATCTGCTCTTAACTAAAAATGTGGTTACAACTTAAAATATTAAATAACCAAATTATTTAATAATTTACTCCTCATCATGATCAATTAGAGACATTGTTCGCGAAAATCGGTTAATAATTAAAAAGAACACTACACAAAAACAAGCAGTTTTCATTTTCCCACTTGGATTTTGACTGAGACTGCTACCTAAATTTAGGTAAGTCTCAGGGATTTGAACATGCAGGATAGTGTGACAGGTATGTGTATGGGCTGCATTGATCAATTGAAGCATCCCCAACCCTCATCTTACTATTGACTGGGGAGCTGTCGTTACCAGTTAATCAATAATATGCCTATTGCTATATGAGGCTGCGTGCGGAAGGACCAAATGCAAAAATTAAAAACAGACTTTGTTTTGTTTTTGGACACATAGCCGAGTCATTCTTCACTTGTATGTAATATCTCAAATTAAAGAAAAGAAATGTCTTTAGAAATTTATAATTTAATATTTTTATGTAGGAGCTATCTGGTCAGTTACTTTTTTAGGACTGTAGTTTGGTTGAGTGTGGAAGCTGTTAAGAAAGCTGGACGAGTATGGGGCACATGGAAGTATTCATGACACACAATTTCTGGAATTGCAAACATTACTTTTTTGTTTCTAGGGGATTATGTTGCTGTTAAGAGGAGGTAGTGGGGAAAGCCGGTCACTCTGTGCTGTTGTCAAATGGTCATTCTGTTAATGGAATAATATGAATGTTAAAAAAACCATGATGTGTGCTATCTGATAATATTAATTATGATTGGTCATATTTGATGCCTCAATAAATAAGTATGTAAATCGATAAGTATTGATGGATAAATGATATCTTGGATGTGAATGTATGATACAATGTATGTGATGTGGACATGTGACAATGCAAATCTGTAAATGATGAATGAATCAAGATGAATTTGATACACAAAAAAGGAAGACATTTGTGTCAAAAATATGCAAAATCTGGACAAATATTTGGCACATTTTTCACAATCGATAAGAATTATTGCCGTCTTCATGATTTGTACCAAATTAAACAAGGCATGCAAGTAACAGAGAGATGGGGGGTAACAGATAAACTGGAACACAACTTTTTATTGGAATATTTTCATAAAACCTGTGATGTGTTTTTTGCTCTTTCCATGACCAGAATATTGAAAGTCATTGTGCTTTTGGTAAATAAATGTAACTTTTTGAGAGCTGCTTTTTCGCCATGTAATCATTAGTCCTGGCCCTACCTAGAACCTGGTCTACACCAAATCCCCCATATATTTTGACTCTTGATTTGACTTGAGGGACCCTTTACCTTCGAGAATCACAGAGGTCCTTTTTTCAAACCGGCTGCGAATTAGAAAAAACAAAATCTCAATTTTGAGCAATTCACCATAGAGGTATGTGTAACACATCGTTTTAGGTTATTTTGGGTGTGGGGAATCCCATTTCTGACATCGGATACACCCAAGTTTTGTAGCCAGTAAGCCAGAACCGTGGGTAGGGAGAGGAGCCCCCCTTATGCCCATCCCCCCACCATGTTGCAATTTTTGGGTTGAGTTGTACCATTCCCAGAGTCTAGTTTAAATATTTGCCTGTGTGATCTGCTGTGATGTAGTATGGTTTCATGCCCTGGGGGTACTCGCCTAAGACGGTATACGGGGGTGTGCCACTCTAATGGGTAGCTTTTTTGGCACAAAATCCCTAAACATGGGGTATGGTTTTGTGCTGGAAATCCCTAATAATGGGGTCACTTTTTACGAATGGGTCTATTTTCGAGAACATTTTGTCTATTTTCGCGAAAATTTTCAAAAATTAGGTCTATTTTCCTGATAACTTGCACAAATTTGGTCTAAAATGAAGCAAAACCCCTAAAAATGGGTACCAATTTTTCTAAAATCACCCCTAAAAATGGGTACATGGGTTTTAAATCTCCAGCGGCACACCTCCGACCAAACCAAATCCGAGTACATGTATGCCCCCCAAATCCTAAGCTACTGCATAGACAGTACCTTTTTTACCATCTATGGCTACTGGATCTTCTGAAATGAATTTCATTTTGACACAGCTTAGGCTATATTAAAAAAATCTTTTGTCTCAAAGCTCTTCAGTTTTTCAAAACCTAATGCGGAATGCGATTTTTTTAAAGTTTTTTTTAAAGTTTTTTTATAAATATAAAATATTGAAATCCTTGTAAAAGTGAACTTTTGTATTTAAAATGATGTGATCAATGAAAATCTGAAAAATCGGTGAAACTTTTGGAATTTTTTTAAAAATCGGGGAAACTTCTTTTTTTGGTTGTTGTTGAAAAAAGAAGAAAAAAAATCATAATTTTTTCTTCTTCTAACGCGCATCAATTAACTAACGCGTGCAGGAGCTTTGAGACAAATGATGTTTTTTAATATAGCCTTATCATGCTGGACAATCCATTAGGTTGACAGCTTCATCCTTGAATGGAGAAGAATTTGAATGGGACAAGCTGTACTGGAGGAGATTTGAATCCATCTGGTGTATGGCATGAACAGGGTCCTAATAATCACCTGGCGTAAAACAGGCATTTTTCACATCTAATCTTTGGATTTCAGCAATTATGGAATGCAATAGTACATAGCCCATTATCTTTAATATATAGCTTGATGGTGTTCATCATGTTCAATGATGATCTATCAATCTGCTGGTGTTATTAGTTTTATTGCTCTTTTTAACTATGTACCAACATTTGCTGGTACTTGTTGCATTTATAAAATATAATGTCTTGTGGTGCAAAGTTGCATTCTTGTAACATCATTCAATAACCTTTTATTTCCGCACATTACATGTTTTAAATCTTCAATGTTCAGCCATTCCCATCTCATTCATGCTAACTAATACAGATACAGGCACTAAGGCTAGGCATTCAAATTATCAACCTTTTGTTGTGTATAAAAAACACCCTATTTCAAAATGACTGGGACTTTAAATAACCACAAAAATGGGTCAATCAAGGCTGTAGAACAGGGTTGAGCATTGAGCTTAGAACAAATAATTGATATCCAAGCCAAATTGATAGGAATGGGACTTAAAGGCATATTATGTGATCTTTTTCCAAGTAGCGCCCTCTATCATTGATTTTTACTATGAAAGCAGATTTTCTTGCCGATTTGCATTTTTGATCATGAATCATAAAGATCCTCTAAGTTACAGATCGATACGATTCCTAATTACTTCAAAATCATGGTTTGAAAATAGATTGTACCGCTCTGGTTCAATCTATTTTTCAAATTTTACTCTAAATTCACTCTAAAACCATGATTTGAGCTTATTAAGAATCTGCAAGAAAATCTGCTTCCAATTTTTTTGTCGAGGATTGAGGCCGTCCCCTGGAAAAGATCACATAATATATCTTTAACATACATGTAACAACTCATCATATTTCTCACAGATCAGATCTGATTAAAAGTGAAACAACTATAATCTATTGAAATATGATAGGTCGCTACAAAGTGCATAAAATTTAAATGATCGATGACATGTACATGTATAAACACAATCCTGATGAAATAATTAAAAGCATGCACTTTGCTCATGGAGTGACATTTAAAACAAATATTTGAAAAATTATTAATGTTTTAAGTAAAGTGGAAAAGCTTGACTATTTCACAATCTAAATCCTTTTTTAAAATCTCATTCCAACTGAGTTCATAAATTACGGTATCGTGACATTTTGTGAAAGATATGAACATGAGCACATTTACTCAAACCACACGTTTGAAAGCTGAATCTGTGTTGATTATTAATGCACTACATACACTGTAGGCATTAGTAGCATTGAGGTTCAGTTGGTATCACAAAACATTTGTATCAATCAATATTTTAACGCTGTCAAGCCTTAGCTATAGTTTGATCAGTTCCAAATTGGCGACGACTCATTACAGCAGCGAGTGAATACAGAAGGGAGCGGCAACAAGCGCACTGTGCATAATGCATGATGCGTGTGTGAGGCCAAAACCTTGTAGGTGGGGCCATAATCACGCATTTACGCTTGGATTACTTTTGCGCGCAGAGAGATAAAAACCGACTATTTCTTGCCAATTTTGAACTGATTCATTTCAACTATAATAGTTATTGGTCATAAAAGCTGCAATATGGCTTTGAATCACATAATGTGGTACTTTCTTGATAGTCAGCATTTTTTTTCCGGAGCCTGGACTCCAACCAGATCTTTCAGTATCTACTTTTTGTCTTCAGTTTTAAAGGGAGCACAGCACCAAGACGTTCTCCATAGACTTTACTGTTAGGAAAGGCTTTCTTAAATGGCTCTAGTTTCTATATTAGTGCGTTTGGTTCAATGAAATTTTGATATGTTTTGCTCACAAGGGTAATCTACAACATATCTGAATATGAAGGTAACATCACCGTGCACTTTTTTTGCTATAAGCCGCCGCATAACAACGTAGTGATATGCCTACCTAAATTCGGTCTCCGGTCTGGATATCACCGCATGTGTAAATCGGTCCGTGAAATTAAAATTGACCTCAAATCACCTAGTTTAAATGTCAGAACATCAACTACACATTTCAAACACAACATATTAGTGAAAAATTACATCATAAACCGTCAAAAAATGACTCTCATTCCCGCCAAATAGGAACTATTGTCGTACTCAACTTTGATTGATCGCGTCGATAGCGTGTCGCGATACCTATTTAGGTATGTGCTCCCTAAACGGTAGTGGGTCCAGCAACAACAACAAAGATCCACAGGGCAATAAACCAGGGATACTATTAATTTTGGGATAGGAAACTCATATACTGGGCATACGTTAATAACAAGTCACATTTTCTGATTATGGTAATGAGCTCAGACTCAGAGACAGTCGTCATTAATACAACAGCGCCATTTTATGATAATACACACACACAATAAGGTCACATCAACAAAAATAAGCAAGGAATTTATGTAGACTTGCATCAAGTTCAAGTCCACCAGATATAAACAATGACAGTATGAATTTAAAATGTATAAAACAAACAATGAATCGAAACGTTTCAAATTATCATTTTTTGGGCTTGGAAAAAACGCCCAGCATGTAAGTTTTATCATAATTTACCGCACAATTTTTTTTGGAATTTTTTGCCAGCAATTCCGTGCAAATTATTGATGTCATTGCGTAAATATTGATGTCATTGTATAACTATGTATCATTGAATAAAGAATGAATAAATATTTTTTTAAAAAAAGAAAAAGAAAAAAAAGGTTGACAACAATAAAACAACCCCTGTTCTATGGGCCCAATTGATTTTAAAATAGTTTTTAAATTCACCAACATTTTCACAAAATGTTTGAAAAGAAAAACCCAACAAAAACAAACCCCAATGACCCACGCAACCCGAGAGGTCAGTTTGCCTGTAGAGCAGAGTTTTTGTTTTTTGTAGCCTTAAAGCCCTCTGTACGTTTGGTGTAATTGTATGCATGGTGTACTTGTAACCATGGTGCCTATAACTCAATTGATTTGGTTCCATAGGTGAGAAATATTTATGATAACATTCAATAAACATTGATTTTAGCGGCATCTTACTATAATTCACCGTATGTTGTATGTATGTATGTATGTATGTGAGTATGTATGTATCCTGAAAAGGCTTTCTCATTTTGCATTTTAAAGCCGTGAATATTTCACTGATACTAAATAAAGACCGGACACGGGTTATAAGCTATAAATGGCCGAAAACCGTACAGAATTGACCGAGATATGAGCAAAACTATGGCAATTTAGTGCCTTTTCAGCCCGGCTTTTGAGACTATTTCATGTTTGTTTTTCTCTGCGTACACTGTAACCATGCAGTCGGCGCGTAGCACATAACGCGTCGGATTGCGCCATGCAAAATAAACGCGCACACGCACTACACCCACGCACCCCTACACACGCGGGCGGGTAAATATTGTAGAAATACGCTGCGCCACACGGGGTTGGTTATGGTTTAGGCATTGGGGTTGAGATAAGCCACGGGGCGGGCGGAGGTGCGGGGACGGCAGGGCGGGCGTGGGCCGGGGGGGGGGGGGGGGGGGCGGCAGCGGGTCATAAGGTAACGAAATAATGTGGTTTCTGATAAAACAAAACATGATATGGTGAATCTAAATTACGTAACATGGTGTCAGATGTGGGAGTTGATACTGTATGCGACACGCTGGCGGACAAATATTGTAGAAATACGCCTTTTGTACGGGAGATGGTTAAGGTTAGGCCTTGGCGTTGAGATATATAAACCGCGGGACGGGAACTTTAGGCCTTGGGTTGAGATATGCCACGGGCGGGGCGGGGGCGGTGACGAATGGGGGTGTAATGTGGTTTGGGAGGCAGGGGGTTAATGAAGAAATGTGATGCTAAATTGCGTAACGGATATGCAGCGGACGGGAGCGGGCGGGGCGGGGCAGGCGCCGGGGAGTGACTGGTGGGCTACGGGAGATGGTTAAGATTTAGGCCTTGGAGTTGAAATATGCCACGGGGCGTGGGCGGGCGGGGGTTCTATTCCTGTGTGTTTCGTTATAAAATTTCCAACACTTAGGCCTATGTGTTGTTTCATATGTAGGTGTTCTATCTGGTAGGCCCTACTCCCTAGCGGGAGAGCCCGTCCGAAGGACGGGCGTTCCGCTAGTCTACTTAAAAGGTGTAGGAATGCACGAGGAATACATTTATTGTCACACAGGACAAGGTTAAAGCAATCCAATTCTGTTTGGTTGTATTTTGTTATTGATGTGGTGTTGATTAAAGTAAAAGTTAAATCCAAAAGCTAGACTATTTCGATCGTAAAAAAAGGGAAATGATTTTTAAAAACCTACAAATTAAGACATTGAAGTCAAACAGATGCACAATTTGTTATTTGAGAGCTTTAACAGATTCTTTTCCCCATATATTGGACATTATGTACTATTGGCATTTGTAAAATATTAATACACAAAGTTCCCAAATTTTATAGAAAAAACCTCACAACAACTACAAAACAAAACAAAAATTAGACCTTTTATAGTATGTATTTGTGCTATCCTGCTAATGCATAAATATATTTCTTTGCTTAAAAGCTCACAATTTCTGTATAAATATTTTTGTTCTGCTTAAAAGCTTACAATTTTTTCTGTGCACATAAATGAATATGAATAAATGAGTATGGATCGATCATATTTCAGCATAATTCTGTTATACACTGCACACCAACATCGGTTGTATGCGTCATTCTTAAAATTCACGCACTATGAATACCCCTGTGAAGGGTATAACAGAATTACTCCCATATTTCTGATGTTCATACTTAACACTTTCCACGCGGCTATTAGTTTTACCATATGGCTCATTCCATGAAGTTGGGGCATATTATGTGACATCCAAGTGAAATTTTCAAAATGGATATTTTCCAACTCTTTCTTCTTTTTTAGGTTCTACATTTACCAAAGTCCAATGTAGAACTTTTTATTTTAATGTAACATTTGGTGTAAAATAACCGCACATGTTCAACAGTTGGATGACATTTCCAAAAATCCTGATGCTACATGGACACCATTTCTCATTTCCATATCATTTTCTAATAAAATAGCTTAAGATGTGGGCCAAGTTTCTATACCTCAATTAACTACTTGGAACTACAAATACATGAAAAGAAACCAGATTTGTCTAGGTTGAACATAACTTAACGAACAAGACATCGTAGATTAACTGTTTTATGTAAAAACTCATTGAAAAGTGACTCTTTATTTTGCAATTTGTATAATGAATTTAAATAAAGTACATATCAATATTTGTTTGATGTAAAGTACTCTATAAACCATGCACATTGATTACATTATAGTCATAAAGTAAGTATATGAAGTATTATTTACCTGTATAATGTTATAAAATGCACTACCGATGCTACATGGACACCGCGTCTTGTAACATTGTTAATAATAAGACTATTCATACTGTTACAATTATTTGAGTGTGAATGGTTTGTCTACTTGTTAATCATATCAAGTAGATACACAGAGTGAATTGCTTGAAATTTATCTAAACACTGTTCATGTAAAATTTACCTTTTCTGTGTACTTAAGTATTACGATGCTACATGGACACCGTGCCCTAAAATATTTGGAACAGCTTGAACAGGTGCATCTTTTTCAGATCAATAGAGAGGATGTACTATGATGTTAACTTTTTATGTTATAAGCACACGATAAAATTAATAACATGGATTGTAAAACTACAAATTAAAAAAAAAGATAACCTGCCATGAAGCATAAAACATAATTACCTATGATACACATACACCATTTCTTACAATTACACAATAACAATACACCATTGATCAAAGAAACTTAAGATGTCCACTGAAACAAACTTCATGCAGTGTTGTTCTTAAAGTACCCTTTGTGATCTTAGTCTCTTTGCTTGTTTCTGATTGAATCATCCTCTATTATTGATAAAGATGATTGAAAAGTTTGATCACTTAAAAAGTCAGTTTGCAAAAAAATAATTTAATTGCCATGATGGATTTCTTTGGAAAGGTACTAGTTTTTGAAAATGATGGGTTCCTTGTCTTCATCTCCATAAATTCCAGGACGATAGAACTGTCTTCTGAATTAATGTCAAGAACCTGCAAAGCAAAACAAAATAAACCCTATGGCTTAGTATCTTCATGGAACATTGTGTATTGATATTGGAGTAGATTATTTATTCATGTTGCACTTTTTGTGTTGCAGGAAAATATTTATATTAAAATCATGCTGGAGTATTTTATTTATTATTCATTTAACATGAAAAAGAATAGCAAAGGATAGAGAACTTAAATGATTTACAATTATTTGTTTTATTTATAGTAAATAAAACTAAAATAAGGGAATGTTTATTGTGAATTCAGTGAAATGCTAATGGAAATGGTGTCCATGTAGCATTGTGTATTAATATATTTCATTAGATATACATCTCTCATAATATGCCTTTTTTTCTGTAAAGTGTAGTAAAATGTAGGCAATGTTTTGAATGTTTTGGGTGATGGATAATTTCGAATGGGGTAATTGTTTTAGTCTAATTAGGCAAATTTTATGAAATGCTACATGGACATGGTGTCCATGTAGCATCGTATTGGTAAGCTATATTATTAGCATTAAAAGAGCAAATCTAATTAATTATTAACTTCAAAGTTTATTAATGATGTGATTCTACAAAATAAATACAATTTCAACGAACTATAACGATACCCAATGCAAAATATTGCCCATGCTATGCCCGATGCTACATGGACGCCAAATTATTATGGCGTCCGTGACTCAAAATTAATATCATAACATGAAAAGAAATTCTGATTCAGTGTTTCCCTTTCAATAAAAATGCATTAATAAATACAGACATACAAGCAACATTAAGAAATAATTACAATCGCACTTACCATTCACAAAACTATCCAATGTTTACATTTTGATGCTACATAAAAGTCCCGATGCTACAACGGGACACCAGCGACTGAAACCTTGATAAAACTAGCCCACGTGTGGCAAATTCCAAACAAACCTGATAGCTATTGACCTCTATCCTTACAAAAAGAAATATGGAATGTTTTATTTATCTCCAGGGGGGGATTCCCACAAATTGCATAGGATGTTTATCACGATGCTACATTTTATGGTTAGGACACCATGCACACGGCACGGTATACTTTTTCATGAATATATGGAATAGTCTTCATGAAATTTATTCTCATTTGCAATAGTTTTCAATTGATAAATGCTCTTAATTTTGGAAAATAATTTAAAAATGTATGATAGAGAACTACCCCCATTCAGCAATGAAAACTCCCGATGCTACAAGTGTATATTTTGTGGACACCGTGCGTAGCATCGGAAAGGCAATTTTCATGTTGCTTGGGTGAAAAATCAGTCCAGCGTGACGAGGTGTTTTGGTCAGTAAACTATGAATACATGTATCTTTTATTAATCAAATCGATTTCCAAGCAATTCTATGATAGTTTTGCTTACATAAAACTCATATTAATTGTTGTGTTTTCCATGTCACGTTTTTTAGCAAAAATGGTCTTGGACACCACCTAATTTTTTATTTTTTTCTTCTTCAAGGAAGGGTCAATTATTATTTTTTTTTCATGGCTCAATACTATAACCTAGTACTGTTTTTGGACACTAATTTTTTTTGATATACACATAGAGTAAAACAGTTTATAAGCTGCCTAAAGTACCAAATTCTGCTATTTTAACAAATGCCCCAACTTCATGGAATGAGCCATATATACAAAACAGATTTTTCAGAAACCTTTCCCAATTTTCATAGTCTATCTCAACGATTACTGAACCAATACAAGGCATGTTTGTACTTATTTCAATGCATTTCTCATGGTGATTCCAAATATGGTAATGAAATACAGTAATTGTGACATTTTTGAAACATTTTGTGAACTTTTGGAATGTCGTCTGCAGCTGCCTGCCGCGTGGAAAGTGTTAAAACTGATGTTAAATCTTAGGTCACCAAATACATTGTTCTACAGATTTTTGGACCTCATTATGAAAATTTACCATTTCAAAATCTAAAATTGTCATCAGTTTTCAATCTTTTTCGTCCCCTCCCCCTACCCAATTTTCAATTTCAGCATTTTTAATATTTTTCAAAAACATTTGAAAAATCCACCCAACACATCTCAAAAATGAAAGAAATATTTATTAGTGAGTCAAGTCCGTACAACAGGTTTTTCCCCTTGGCCATATCGCAGGTTATATAAATATTGGGTGTATGAAAATGATACAGTGCATAATGTACTTATTGGCCGCCTCCGTACTACAAATATATTGTTGCGTTTGTAGCACCTCCCTCGTGGGATTATATTTAAGAAGACGACACAGTTCTCGTTTCGTCACATATTATAGCATTTTTTTCCATCTAATTATATTTTCGTTATGATGTTGTGCCGTGTACATTTTCTGGAGACTTGATTTGTGCAAAATATAAAGTCTGTATTAATTTAAACAGGGATATTTTCATGCTACATTTAATTTGCGCTTAAAACATGTAAATCATTTCCTTTTGTTTGTAATAAACTTTCAAATCATCAATTTTAAACATGCAAAATTGTTTAAAAATGGACAATGCCTGATAAATATTTCTATTTGTATTAAAGTGCAAATGTGAAAAATAAATAGCCCACAGATAAACAAGGTTAATGAACTGAGTGATTTGAAATCAAACTGGTAACTCCTGGTCCTGGATGTGCCGCCAGCCAAATGCAAATTGAACCAAACATTAACAGATTTTCGGGGAAAATGGACACAATATATAATTACCAGAGACCCATAGTTTTCCTACATATTTGACAGATTTTGCTCAAATGTCTGTGAAAAACAAAAGATTTAAAGATTTTAGTCCCATCAATTTACCAAAAATGGCTATGAAAAGGGTCATTCATTTACCAGGCGGGTGAAAAATGGGACCCTATTTTGCGGCACATCCCCGTGACCTCATATCCACTAAGTACATATCCTCCGGGGTAACTCTCTACAAAAATGGGCCAATCAATTGGTTCGCTGCAACTCAGAAAATATGCATAGTAATACAAGAAACACAAATGGGCATGGGTTCTAAATGCCAATTGAAAGTGACATAAGAATTAGATAAAAGCACAAACATATAATTAATGGTGCGAAAATTGCCACTTTATCAGTAATCAACGCTAACCCAAAGAGGATATCTTGTTCTTCCCATAATGCATTCCTTCCATTACAGTTTTGTTCTGATTTGCTATCCAACACAAAATGGTTTGATAGCTACAAAAGATAACTCAAGAACAGATTTCTTGACTATCGACCCATGGTAAAAATAGCCAGTTTATTCTCAAAATGAAAATAATTGGAACTACCAAGAAATTATGAAATGATGAGAGGAGGGAATGTATCTGATAGAGGGGATTCATGATTGAATTAGCAGCCATCTTGTTGGAAATACTAAACTGTGTTTTAAGATTTTCCGAAAGAAGAATACCCGTTTCATGGTAACGTCATGCCCCAACACAATGGAATACTGTAAAACGCCATAATTTCACGGATACTTTATTTCGCAAATTTAAAATGACTGCTATTTTAGCGGGCATTTAATTTCACGAATCTGGAAATTTTCCACTTACTTTTGATTGTGGACGATTCGGCAATGGTTATTTAATTGGACAGTTTGAAAATTGTTCAATATTTTCTAGAAACGATAAAATAAAACACACCTGTGCTGCCAAACCCCGGCCACCTTCTCATTCAAAATCACAGGGTAATATGACAACAGGTGGAAAAGCCACAAAGCTGTCCCACAGCACAACAGGGGAGTCTGTGTGCAAAACGTAATAGCACAGGCGCTCAGTCATTGGCTGATCCAACAATGGATTCACTGGAGTGACCACACAAATATAGACTTGTAGCAATTGTGTTGAGATGGTGCTCAAAACATTTCTGATTTAAAAAGAAACTAGAGCGGTTCTCGGGTGTAGCAGTTTTCGTATGTGGCGGTTTTCGTATGTGGCGGTTTTCGTATGTGGCGGTTTTCGTATGTGGCGGTTTTCGTATGTGGCGGTTTTCGTATGTGGCGGTTTTCGTATGTGGCGGTTTTCGTATGTGGCGGTTTTCGTATGTGGCGGTTTTCGTATGTGGCGGTTTTCGTATGTGGCGGTTTTCGTATGTGGCGGTTTTCGTATGTGGCGGTTTTCGTATGTGGCGGTTCTCCTATGGGGCGGTTTTCCTATGGGGCGGTTTTCCTATTTGGTGATTATGGTGGTTGGCATTGATTATAGTTTGGATATGTGTAGGCATGTTTTGGATCCAACCGGAACCATGAGTCGCCGATATACATGTAGGTGCTGTTAGTGGTTGTTGAAGTTCAGAGAGATACGTAAGGTGAATAGGTTGTAGAGGTTTGTTAAAGTAGCCATTTGTAAATGAAGGGATGTCTAGGTCTAGACGACATTGTCTGTAGGAGGTAAGTGTGACTGATCTATTACCACCGTCCTAAGAAACCATTATTGATGTGAATAATTACATTCATTTGCTGAGTATTGTGATTATGTTTAGTGAAACATGGTGGGAAACAGTTGCCTAATATAATCTTGCATATTGTTATGTAACCCGCATCGGCAAAGTCATTTAATAATTTAGTAGTAAAAAATAGGTTAGACAGATTTCAATTGCCATTGAAAGAAGTGGAGTATGTTTTTGGGGTGTAGAGGTTGAATTTATTGATTCCCTTTTATTTTATCATTATACAGGGTTAGTCCAAAAGAAGCGGCGGTAATAAAGATGGGTTTAAGATGGGTTTATAAAGATCATGTCCTCACTATTACCATCTTTGCCTGTTTGATTGAAAGACCCCTGTTGGCAGATGTCCAAGGTATTCTATATCTTCGAAATTAGTCTGACTAAAAGTGAAATATATCAGATCTGCTAGCTGTTCCACTCTATTCAAAGTTGCATATGTTGTCTTTTATTGGAATAGCTTTAGTGTAGTTGTTTGTTGTCTGCACGGTGCTATTAGCAAATGGGGGAAAATTATGTTGTAAGAGTGATATTTACACAAGCAAAGAATGAAAAGGACTATGCAATAATTAAGGCATTCCAAGTGGTATTGACGAAGAAGTAGCTCAAGGTTAGCATTACGTATATGGATACACAATTGCTAATAATACCCTAACATTCCTGGAATAATTATGTGATGGTGTTTAAAATTGCTGTCCTGGTGGTGAGCGTTGGCAAGTTAGTTGTGAGGTTAGGGAATCATGAATAGAGGGAGCTCCCAGGAAAAGATCATATAATAAGCCTTTAATATAGGTTTTCCCGGCGAATTTCGCACTTTGTTAAGTTCAATTTGTATATGAGTATTCAATTTCGCGAGAAATCTTAGCATCTTGCTATCGACGTGTTATAATCTTTTTCGCAAAAGAAAAGCAGTCAATTTCATTTAAAAGAATTCAAATTGATACATGCAAAATCAATTAAATTTATTGCAGATTCAAATCTGTTTAGGGCCTATACGCTGCCATGTTAACGAATGCGCGGCCGATTTAGTAAAAGCATCAATCTATTTGGAAGTATAGTGGGCTTGTTATTGTGACTTCGAGCTAAATCAAATTGTCCTTTACACAAATTGGCATTTAAATTCGCAAAATCAGCATTCAATTGGAATAAAGCATGTTACACGTTTGATTGTTTTACAATATAATTGCCATGAATTTAATGGTTAGATAATTTTGAACCGTTTTATGTTTTACAAGACTTCTTCAATTCAAGGCACAGGGCCCGATATCATTGGGAGTAGTTTCACAGATCACTCAATGTATCTTGTGTATGATAAGTTCCCTACCTTCACAGAAAGAAAAAAGTGAGTCATCATCGAAAAATGAGTCATTTTGTCCGTGTAGTGACACACTATGGCTCAAAATGAGTCATTTTGTCCATGTAGCGACTCATTTTACGATGATGACTCACTTTTTTCTTTCTGTGTTCGAACCTAGATTTTGTTCCGATTTCCACTGAAGGTCAGAATATATTTTTCTATTCAGTCAAAAGGATTTTTTTGGATGATTCTTTTCATAAAAATATATTATCGACCTGATTACAAAGAAAAACATATAAGTAGGATCAGGACTACACAAAGAAAACATATTTGCGCAATTATAATGTGTAACGAACATTTTATACCCTTTTAATTGATTTAAAATAAAGAATCATAAAGAAATCATTGAAGGTAACCAACGACAGAACAACAGACGAGAAATAACGTTGTTTATTTCAAATAATCTGAACACTTTCCACGTGGAAGTCGTCTGCAGACGACAGTTCTTAAACTTCACAAAATGTTAAAAAAATGTCAAGATTATTTAATTTAATGCGGTCACCATATTTGGAATCATTATGAGAAGTGCATTCAAATACGTACACACTTGCCTAGTATTGGTTCAGTAATTCTTAAGATCAACTTTAAAAGTTGGGAAAGGTTTCTCAAAAATATGTTTAGTGTATAATAATATGGTAAAACTAATTGCCGCGTGGTAAGCAGGTAAGTGTTATTTAAACATCTTTTTGGTTGGCGGGCCAAGCCCGCCAACCTTATAGCATAGGATTGCATATTCTTGCACATTTAGGTCTTTCTACATATACATGGAGGCTGCCATTTTGTTTTTAGTATATGGAAAATTGTCTAAATTATTTTGTAGTAAATTACATGTACCTATGCAGTTTATTTTAACAGTCCTGCAGTCTGTGATGGAGTCAAAGCTATATTTGTTTAGCCTTGATGATTCAATCAGAGAGATGTTATTAGACTCCCAACAGAGAGACATAGCTTATCTTGTTTGACTAAAGAGAAATCTCCCAACTGTCCTGGGGTTGTTTAATGAGTTGTGGATGTCATATATACCTAGATTGTTCTTCAGATGGTACCCCTCTCCATGCACACACATCAACTTTATTGGTTTCCTGCAGGTACCTGTACTATTTTTAGACTGTTGTGTTTTTATTTGGGGTGTGTTTTTTTGTTTGAAAGATACATACACCATATCCCTGGTATTTTGGTATGCAACAGAATGAACAGATGCTTCAGAAAATGGTTACAAAACATGATTCTTTCTCTTGGATCGCAATTCCATTTCAATGGAATTTTTTATATAATAAACAAATAAATTCTACTTCAACCATAGTTTTACTAATGAATATTGGCCATATTAAATTGCATATAATTCTAATCAAATTAATTGAATATATATGACATATTTAAAACTTAAATTGAATGTAAAATGTATTCATTTCTATATTTCTATTTACTTACTTACTTTTTATATAATTAATTATCTACATAATAAACGAATTGTTTTGCTCGTCTAAATAATTCTAAATTGCTCATGCACTAGGGTTGCCGGCACGTTTTTGTTTTACGGCCTTTGCAGACGGGCGTGGTTCACGTTTTTAAACCAATCCCGAGTCGGGATTCGCCAGCCCGCGAAATTTGCTTTGTGTTTCAGTCATGCATATCTCGTCCGGTTTGGCCCCTTTCTCCTTGTTTCCTCGGCGGGTCATATCGTATTCTGTTTGCAAACCAGAAGGATCAAATAAAAATTCATCGGAGATATCATTCGGAGATCAGAGATTGGTGTTTTCAACCCTTCTACATTTATACATCAATAGGTTTTAAAACCTTTGTTTGTTCGTTCTTCGATTGCATATGCTATCATCACATCTTCTGAGTTTTGTTTCTTTTCGTGAGTATTTTAATGATATTTTGAGCTTAAAATTAAAATTGAATTCACGCCAATATGAAAAGCAGCTGATCAAGGCATGAATTATACCCAAGATCGGCAGACAAGATCGCAAGCCAGGGCAAGGCGATCTCCGCCCGTCACGTCAATAAGCGGGACCGGCCAAACTGACATCAATATTAATAACACTAACAGCCAAGCTCAGTCGCCTGCTACCTACCGACCGTCTCCGTCATGTCCGTGCCCCGTTAAAATCGTACACAAAATCGTGAACTTGAAGATTTGTGGATGTAAACATCGATCGAGAGGATACTTTACGCATGGAATTGGACGTCGCAGATGAGCAATCAAACAGTTCACAACAACAGCAGCCGCTGATATGTATAACGACAAGCCAGTCTCCGTGAGTCCGTGACAACGCCGTTTTCCTGTGACCAAGCACATCCGTGTCATCGATCTCATCAGGTGATAATCGCCGCCATGGAAATCATCAAGTTGCTAATTCGACAGGTTCGTGATCGTCGCAAGGAAGACAAACCGTCAAGAAATCTGGTCTTACCAACCCAGAACGGACCAACCCATCCAGGGAACAGCTGGTGAGAATGTTTTAAATAATTTAAATAATTTTTGGGGATAGAATCGATCGTGACTCAATAATTATAATAACGTAAATAATGATCAAAATCTCAATGCTGATCATAATAGTTTTGGGAGGGTGTTGTCGGCCCGGGTTGTCGGGTTCAGATTTACAACAGGTTCAACAGCAACAACAATCGATGGCAAATTTTAATTCCTTGAGTACGACCAATAAAACTAATAGTACGATCGATCATGTGTACAGTCGGTCAAGTACGCTTGATAACCTTGTCAACGGTGATAATTCGCGGTCAGGTTTCACTACTACTGTAATTTGTAAAGCAATGTTTCGAAAACTTTAGGCATCAGATCGATGGTCTTCATCTTGTTATGATTTGTGTAATGTCCCCTCTCACACACCATCAATGCGTCAGCTTATCAACAAAAGGTATTAGAGCAATGGGTTGAGAGCCCATGGAATGTCTCCCCTAATATTATAGCTTTTGCAATACATATAATTGTAGCAGTTTTGCACATGCATTTCAATATTACAGTTTATCATTGTTACGAACGATTGGGTTTTTCGTCAACTCTTGTCAACAATCTGCTTAAATCGATCACTGTGTATTTGAGCAATAGGAGAGCCCAAGAAATGTCTCCTCTAATACTAATAGCTTTTGCTATACATAATTGTAGCGGTTTTATGCGTTTCAGTATTACAGTTTATCATTATTAACAAACGGTTGGGTTTTTGTCAACTTTGTCAACAATCTGCTTTTAAAATCGATTACATGTGCATCAAGCCACATCGTATAATCCACTGAAGTGCTTGGTCTGAGACTTTATATTGTTAGGCTTTAAAGGGGCATAACATTGGTTTGCATTATTTTATGTGTTCACATTTTTGACACTTCTTGCTGATTTTTCTTTGCAGGCTCCAACAATATGTTCGTTGCCCCATATATGATTTTTGACAGCGTTTTTTCCCCTTAAAGGTGTTCTATCCAGCAGATGACTCTTTACAGGTATGTCGGGTTGCACAATATTTAAAGCAAAAGAATTTTGAGACAGTCACCTCAGATGGCCCTGATACATTTTAATTAGTCTCCCCAGGCATTGATCTTTACAACAATTTCACTGAGTTTATTTCTCGATGGTGTAAAGCTAAAATGAAGGTCAGAACGTGGGCACGCGCAGTTTTGGGCTGTGACGCAATGAAATTGTCAACATTTTTCACTCTTTGAGAACATTTGTGAGGGGTGAAAAGAAAAAGTGAAGGGTATTTCCCCTCTTAATTTCCAATCTTAATTTAATTGGCTATGTTCACTATCTTAGGCTCTAAGGTACTTCCAGCGGGGGGGGGGGGGATTGGTCAAGTCCCCTAATTAGGTCCTTGTTTGGCAGTTTGGTATACACTTTTTGATCACCCGAGTCACTTCATAATTGTTTTAGGTCAATATCATATTTACTTTTCAGAGAACAAGATATATATTGGATAAATGGATGTTTATTAATAAAGCTTTTTTAGTAAACAGTTTATCTTGGTTACCATTGCGGTGGGAAAAATTATGTTCGGTTTATAACTCCCTCAGGTACTACCTGGTTAAATTAAATCGCCCTACATTTTTCTTGGACATTGGACATTATCTGATTTGATTTTGGGTGTCAATGCAATGATGTTTATCTTGGTACCATTGCGGTGGGAAAAGTATGTTCGGTTGTAACCTCCTCAGGTAAATACCTGGTCAAATTCAATCGCCCTAAACTTTTCTTGGACATACATTAAATGGTTTTAATGTGAATGTCATGCAATGAATTTTTATAATTGTTTATCGACGGATAACAATTGAGCGTAAACGACCAAGTGTCGTCTGATCTTTCACATTATTATTCTATGTGTCATTATGAACTGAAAATTACAGACACAATAGAATGGAGTGACCTTTAAAGTTTGAGCGTAAACGACCAAGTGTCGTCTGATTTTTCACAATATTATTCTATGTGTCATTATGAACTGAAAATTACAGACACAATAGAATGGAGTGACCTTTAAAGTTCGAGTTATGATTTAATGGTTTAAATCACAAAGTACATTTTAAAATGTAAAAACTATCAACTAACCAATTATGGTCTGGTTTTCACTTGTCAATTATATGTGTCACCATGAACTGTTAATTATAGACACATTTATAAATCAGGTGATTATGCATTTCAAATCATAAAATACATTTTAAAAATGTTTCGACTATTAACTCCCTTTGTCAAAGTGGAGGAGTGGAGTCTTCAGGTATTATATACCTGGTTGAATTTAATTATGATAAATTATTAAATGCATTTCTGGTTTGCAGCGGAATCACGCTTCACATAAAAAAAATCGCGTACGTGTATTTATTGTAACCCTGGTGTCTAGCAGCAATAAACGAATTGTTTTGCTCGTCTAAATAATTCTAAATTGCTCATGCACTAGGGTTGCCGGCACGTTTTTGTTTTACGGCCTTTGCAGACGGGCGTGGTTCACGTTTTTAAACCAATCCCGAGTCGGGATTCGCCAGCCCGCGAAATTTGCTTTGTGTTTCAGTCATGCATATCTCGTCCGGTTTGGCCCCTTTCTCCTTGTTTCCTCGGCGGGTCATATCGTATTCTGTTTGCAAACCAGAAGGATCAAATAAAAATTCCCCACCCACCAACCCTCGTTACAAGAGGTCGTTGTTTTTTTACTCACAGTGCACAGTGCGGTTTGGTATACACTTTTTGATCACCCGAGTCACTTCATAATTGTTTTAGGTCAATATCATATTTACTTTTCAGAGAACAAGATATATATTGGATAAATGGATGTTTATTAATAAAGCTTTTTTAGTAAACAGTTTATCTTGGTTACCATTGCGGTGGGAAAAATTATGTTCGGTTTATAACTCCCTCAGGTACTACCTGGTTAAATTAAATCGCCCTACATTTTTCTTGGACATTGGACATTATCTGATTTGATTTTGGGTGTCAATGCAATGATGTTTATCTTGGTACCATTGCGGTGGGAAAAGTATGTTCGGTTGTAACCTCCTCAGGTAAATACCTGGTCAAATTCAATCGCCCTAAACTTTTCTTGGACATACATTAAATGGTTTTAATGTGAATGTCATGCAATGAATTTTTATAATTGTTTATCGACGGATAACAATTGAGCGTAAACGACCAAGTGTCGTCTGATCTTTCACATTATTATTCTATGTGTCATTATGAACTGAAAATTACAGACACAATAGAATGGAGTGACCTTTAAAGTTTGAGCGTAAACGACCAAGTGTCGTCTGATTTTTCACAATATTATTCTATGTGTCATTATGAACTGAAAATTACAGACACAATAGAATGGAGTGACCTTTAAAGTTCGAGTTATGATTTAATGGTTTAAATCACAAAGTACATTTTAAAATGTGAAAACTATCAACTAACCAATTATGGTCTGGTTAGCTCATCCTACTACAGTAGGATGGGGCTCTTGCTGCCGCGCGGCTAATGTCAAGTTAAGGTCGCTGTTATTTTGTAGGGCTGGCTAAATGGGCTAATGTTAAGGTTTATTCTGAGAAAACGCAATGTGGAAACTGCTGGGAATGTGTGTCATTTGTTGTAGTGTTACAATACAAAATCGATGTCCAATTAGTTTTTTTGTTTTTGCGTCTTAATTTGGGAGAAATCGACCTTTTTTCCCCCATTGGAGCCTTTGAAACCATTGTATAAGGTTTAAGATAAGATTTATTTATAGAATTCTTGTGATTTATAGTTTCTAGATACCCACAAATACCTAAAAACTGACGTCGATGTACCATAATTATATGGAAACTAGGTTATATCCTTCGTTGCTGCTTGATAGCAGCAGAAGTATGTAGTGAGGAGGCCACTGATTGAGCAGATTGAGGGCGTGGTGTAGATAGGCTAAGGTCATACATTAAACACATGCGCAATGCCAATCCGACTAGGAAAAGTCTAAAAGCAAAACGGACTCGGCCCACTGCCGACTTGGCCCATTGCCGACTGGGCCCATTGCCGACTGCTATTTGATTAGACTTCTTTAAAAAGTAAACTATTTCATAATAACTTGATTATCATATATCAAACAAATTCATTTAAATTAGTTTCAATGATATAACACTTTAATAGGCTTCATACAAAATCAAAAGATAGCATCGTCACTGAATTTCTAATTCTGATCGAGTTTTTTCAATAAAAGTGACAATTTCATATAATAATAATTATTAACACATAGCTAAATCGATACTTGAAGCTCTCGATGTCGTTGTGATTTTTCGATGGGGATATATTGGAGATGCAGCTTTAATTTAAACTTGAAGGGACACGGAGAGATTTCTCCAAAAATGAAATTCAATATTTTCACCTTCTTTAGATAGATGATATACATAGAATCACTCTCATGTAAGATTAAAATGAAAAAAAAAACATTTTCTCAGTATTTCCGAAGGTATATTGGTATTTTACTTTTTTGTATTTTGGTTCAAAAATCACCACGAATTGAAACAGGGAGGTCATGACTATGCATCACACAACATGGATGGTCTTCAAAGGTTATTTTGAAAAAACATGAAACAAATAAGTAAGAAGCCATCTGTGGCCTTTTAGATGAATTTGAGTAGTTTTAAGGTGATCAAATAGCGAAACTCAAAACGCTATCAAATCCATGAATTTCACATGAAATACTGCGAATAAAGCTCTATAATTTTGGGTGGTAATTAGTGCGTATATAAGCATTACGTATGCGAAAAACCCAACTTCTGAAAGAATTAAGAGCTCCCTTCATGAAGGATCTCTTACTATGCCCCTTTAAACAAAAAATGATGAACCAAGAGTACTTTAGCGACCCGACAATCACCTATTTTACGGTCCTTTTCCTCCTATCACTCCACATTATTTATTCTCTTTTCACGTTTTCATTATCCTTTACTCTCTCTCTCTCTTCTTCAACTTTTTTCTTCCTCCCACTCCGAGACTCCCTTCCTTTCTTTTTTCCGTTAACCAAATTAAAGTGTGTGATCCGAGTCGGTCGGTAATGGACCGAGCTGGTAAATGGGCCGAGTCGGCAATGGGCCCAGTTGGTGTGTGGGCCGAGTTGGTAAACACATTCTTCTCCTCAGTTCATTCATTCACTTGTCCGATCAACATCATGTGTGAAATTCGGTATTCACATTTGAAAGTTCTGGATAACACAAGTCAACGAATGGAAACTATTAATCAATTAAGGGAACGTTTTTGCAACTACCCCTTTGTTTTAAACTGGCAAATGTAAGGAATGACCAAGTATGGTGACTTTAAAAGAAGCGAGATTTGTTATTTAGCAAAACTGCCGAATTATGAACTGTGTACTCCGTACAGGAAACCCATATGGCATATATGATATAGTACAGGAACCCATACGTTGGTGTGTTTTTTTGTTTGTTTTTTCCCCTACCAACGTATGGGGAAATTGCATAGCGAGAAACTGTCAATTTGATTTGCTGTATAAAGTAAATGGTGTGACTTTCAAATGAGGGTCGGGTGCATTACAGCAAAACGGCTTTTCCGTTGATTTTCATACTAGCTACGCACCTTCATAAAGTCCTCATCTTTCTTTCCAGCCACTTTTTAAAACATGAAAATGCTAAATTATTCCATATTTAATCGTAATTCTCCGCCGTGTAAACGCAATGGCAGAATTTTTTTTAGACATTTCGCGAGTATCGAAGTCCAGATTAGTCTCATTCCCCATCGCAAAACGTCAAACGTCTATATACGCTACGCACACCACATACGAACTAACGAAAATATTAAAAAGAGACTATTTATTAATAAAACATGGCGCCGATTTCGATAAACACCGCTAGTGCCGTTAACTGAATGGGCTTAGAATTTCACCTTAAATTTCAAGGGAATAGTGCATTTGTACACAATGTTAAGCGAATGGCAAGATAGATGAGAAAGAGTAGATAAGAACAAGCACAAAGAAGTGTGTTTTTGAGCTCTGGTAAGCGATACAGAAATTACCACAAAAATCATATTTAGAAGGAGTCATACTTAGGATGGGGACAGATAGTGAAACATGCAAAATACCCTATGATGAATAATACCAACTGATGACAAATATCACTAAGTATGATTTGTTGTACTATATATGATATGCGTCCGTTGGTGCTAACACTAAGTATGATTTGTTGTACCAAGGCATTACACACAGTCTTTGGTTGTACTAGTACTCATTACTGTCACGGAATGTGGAAAAGTTTTGCACAATTCCGATTCGGTAGTTTTGCTTTTGACGCGAAGTGGGCTTGAATACACAGACTGTCACTGTGTTTAACTGTGCAACTCCAGCCCTGTGTCATGTAGCCTGTAGGACTGACGTGTTGTTAGTTGTAATTGTATACATCATGGTACTAATAATATGTATAGTCTATCACTCAGTCAATCTACGAAACATAAACAAAGGAAGTTTCAGAGGAGGAGTTAATTCTGTCAATACAAACAATTACATTCCTAAAAGGCTAAATGATAAGGCCCTATGCTAGTAATAAATAATAATCATGTATCTTTAAAATAAAAAATTAAAGGTAGCTCTGAAACACAGAGAGCCATGATGATTAATTATGATGAAAAGGACTCTTAGTCTTGAGTCGGGGTCACATATTGTCATCAATATTTGTCAACTTTTCTGAATAAAATTAGTGAAACTTTGGCAGGGCTGTCAACTCGCCCGCATTAAGCCGCCTAGTCGACAATCTTTCTCCCGCACGCCCGCCGAGCATATAAAATCTCCCATCTCAAAAATGTATCAATTAAAATGTTTAACAATACGTTTATTTCCTTGACGAGATGCTTTACACTTTCCGATCACCAACATATTTCTACTGAATCGCACAGAATTGACTATAAAGCCTGTCGCATACGTTCATAACATTTTTGACCTCACCCCGCCCCCCCCCCCCCACACCACTTACTTGAAATTCATGAGGTGACTGCAAACAGAATTGGGGCTACCTTTGCGAAATTCACATTGAGTTTCAGCACTGCCGATTTTTCACTTTAATATTTTCCCCAAAATGGGGATGCTTGATCAACTCAATGTATTACTAAGACTAGAGTTCTAGGAATAACATTGTAAGTGCATTTTGATAGATTTTAGTTATTGATGTGCAAATGATGATTTCAAAATTTTCGCAATGTCAGATGTCAATGAAGGATGGTGTGGCTGTAGTATAGTGAAGCATGAACGATAGTAAAGCTACCATTATTGGGGCTACACACAATGTAGACTACTTCTTGGTCAAACCGTAGAAACAGCACAGCATATTTACGAGTTCGTCACTGGAAAAAGGCTATCCCTGAATCATGGAATGCAAGATTTCTTTGTTTTTGTTTTGTTTTCTTATTTTTATCCCAGAAGGGGATTTTGTCAAGTCAATGGGCGTCCGTCCGTCCGTGCCTTTTTGGTTAGCATTTCCCCGAATGCTGTATCTTTTGAACGGATGGACGGATTGTTTTCAAACCTTCAGTGATTGGTAGGCCTTGGTCAAAAACTGTGGCTGCTTTTGTGGGTCTAATTTGCATAGGTCATCTGAGGTCAAAGGTCATCTAGAGGTCAAATCGTAAAAGTTGCCCGATCGATGTCAAATTTGGAGAAAAGAAACATGAACGCCAGGTGAACATTTTTGTGGTCTAAATTGCATAGGTCATCTGAGGTCAAAGGTCATCCAGGGGTCAAATCATTAAAGTTGCCCGATTGACTTCAAACTTGGAGAAAAGAAACATGAATACCGGTGGAACATGTCAAAAAATAGTTTGAGGTCATTCAAGGTCATCTGAGGTCAAAGGTCATCCAGAGGTCAAATCGTAAAAGTTGCCCGATTGACTTCAAACATTGAGAAAAGAAACATGAACACCGGGTGAACATGTCTAAAAATAATTAGATGCCATCCGAGGTCAACGGTCCTTAGATGTCATCCAAGGTCAACAAGGGGGTTAAATATCTGGCAATGAACACTGGGTGAACATGTCAAAAATAACTCCAAGGGCATCAAATGTCATCCAGAGGTCATCTAAGGTCAAAGGTCATCCGGAGGTCATTTAAGGTCAAAGGTCATCCAGAGGTCAAATATGCTGACCATGTAGCACATTTGGGTCTCCTTTGAAAATTCGAAGTCCAATTCGAACTAAACTTGGGTCATAGATGTAACATGAAAACCTTCATACTTTAATGAGGTCAAAGGTCTCATACCAAGGTCAAAGGTCATCTCATGTCAAGTTGTAAAATAGGCTAAATTAGCCTATTTAATCTCATTTGAAAAGTTGATGTCCAATTGGAACCAAACTTGGGTTACAGATGTAACATGTAAACTTTAATATTCGAATGTGGTCAAAGGTCACATACCAAGGTCAAAGGTCATCTCATGTCATGTTATAAAATATGCTAAATTGGACCATTTAGTCTCATTTGAAAAGTTAAAGTCCAATTGGAACCAAACTTGGCCTATAGATGTAGCAATAACACCTCCATATTTGAATGAGGTCAAAGGTCACATACCAATGTCAAAGGTCATCTCTGGTCAAGTTGCAGAATATGCTGACCATGTAGCACATTTGGGTCTCATTTGAAAATTTGAAGTCCAATTGGAACCAAACTTTGGGATATAGATCAACACGCAAACCACCATATATGAATGAGGGAGTTCAAAGGTCACATACCAAAGTCAAAGTCATCTCGTGTCACGTTGTAAAATAGTCTAAATTAGCCCATTTAGTCTCATTTGAAAAGTTGAAGTGCAATTGGAACCAAACATTGGTTATAGTTGTAACATGTAAATCTTCATATTGTAAAAAGGTCAAAGGTCACATACCAAAGTCAAAGGTCATCTCATGGCAAGTTATAAAATAGGCTAACTTAACCCATCACATTTGAAAAGTTGGAAGTCCAATTGGAACCAAACTTGGGTTATAGATTATGAAAACATCCATTTTTAATGAGGTCAAAGGTCACATACCAATGTCAAAGGTCATCTCAGGTCATGATGCAGAATATGCTGACCATGTATCACATTTTGTCTCATTTGAAAATTTGAAGTCCAATTGGAACTAAACTTGGGTTATAGATAGATGTAACATGTAAACCTTCATATCTTAATGAGGTCAAAGGTCACATACCAATGTCAAAGGTCATTTTAGGTCAATTTGCAGAATATGCTGACCATGTAGCACATTTGGGTCTCATTTGAAAAGTTGATCAAACTTTGGGATATGATCAACACGCATACCATCATATATGAATGAGGGAGGTCAAAGGTCACATACGAAGGTCAAAATAATCTTAGGGGTCCCCTAGACTGGGTCCCCGCGTCCCTCTATATGGCCGCCATCTTTAAAAATGGCGGAACAAATACAGGGACTGGGAAAATTGTACGTCCAAAAAGTGTGCATCTACTCGTGGAATTCCACGAGTATTTTGCATATATGAATATTCATACCAATACCGAGCATGCACATTTGCACACAGCAACAACAGAAATAGCATCTGATTGGTCCAATTCAAAGGCAGTGCATCGAACGATCGTCACGCTGCGTCTCGCGGGAGGCAAACGTGCGCCCTATCGTGCCACGCTGTGTACAACGCCGCGTGAAACTACCGGCGCACTGGTGCGTGAATAAGCTCATGTTTATTCACGAGTTTATCAGCGCACACTTTTAGAACTGTATTTTTTCCAGTCTTCACTTTTGAGCACCCTCGCAGGGGCCGTGTGGAAAATCGGGAAGACAGGATGATCCAGTCTAGGGGTCCCCCAAGAAATTGAGGCGTCCTGAAGTTTAACATTACAAAATGACATATCTGTGAAGAGTTGAAATATGCACCCTTTTCTGGCATAGGGTATACCAGTCTCTCTTAATCAAAATTTCAAAATGTCCTTTTTAAAAAAAAAAATCCACACATTTTTATCTCAAGCCTTATGACTTCACCCTACACCTTTTCTGATTGTGTTTGTGGATTCCTAAGACGATTTTTACTTTCCAAAAATGTGTACATTTATGGGGGTTGGATTTCAAACAACAAACAAATACCAAATTGAAGAAAAAAATGGCGCGATTTCTGGAAAATCACACAATGTTACGGAAATGGGCCCGTCTCAAAACGCGTGGCCATTTCTTCATACAAACACCGATTGCAACTAAATTTGTTTCATACATGCAACATGGGAAATTTCATATGTCAAGGAGGTCAAAGGTCACATCAATGTCATAGGTCATATGAGGTCAAGTTGTAAAATAAGCTGAAAACATCACAATTGACCTTTCTTTTTCATACACTATTATGTTTTGAACTGTCCACGTGTGAATAACATTGTGTCCAAAACTTAATAATGATGGTGGATGGTTTACACTGAATATGTATTGGTCTCGCTATGAGTTTTAAAAATATTTTAAAAAACCTCATAGCTCGACCAATTCATATGGGCTCAATCTATCCACTACATGAAATTGATAGCTTGTCACTATAATGGATACATGAAAATAAATGCTTGTCGCTAGATGAGCTTCTGCATCATTGATGCTCTCGTTTTCACTTGTCAATTATATGTGTCACCATGAACTGTTAATATAGACACATTTATAAATCAGGTGATTATGCATTTCAAATCATAAAATACATTTTAAATATGTTTCGACTATTAACTCCCTTTGTCAAAGTGGAGGAGTGGAGTCTTCAGGTATTATATACCTGGTTGAATTTAATTATGATAAATTATTAAATGCATTTCTGGTTTGCAGCGGAATCACGCTTCACATAAAAAAATTCGCGTACGTGTATTTATTGTAACCCTGGTGTCTAGCAGCAATTATTAATTTATTTATTTAATCATTTTTTATTTATTAATGTTTTCTCATGTTTATTTGTTTTAATTTCTTTATTTTATAAGTAATTTTTAAAATTTTAATTTTTAATATGCGTGTATTTATGTATTGATTCATTAGTTTATTGATTCATTTATTTTCGATTTAAAATTTAATTTTCGATTTATATTATTATTTATTAACAAAATTATTCAACTATTTATTTAAAAGTATTTAATTTTTTTTTTACTCATTTATTTATTTCTACATTTATTTATGTATTGATCAAATAAATTGAATACATATGACATATATTTAAAACTTAAATTGAATGTTAAAACCGGGTATATCACTAAACTATGGCTGTAATTTATATTGCTTTCTAGTAATGCCATGCAAGAATCTTGCACAATTATCATCTATGCGCTTGCTTCTTCTGCCACATAATTTTAGCAACTAAAAGCCGTATTTACAAATGTTGCTATTTTTGCTCTTTCTATTTGCCTTATATCGCAATTTCCTTTTGACCGCCAACTTTCCATTTTAATGGAATTTTTATTTGCACTTCTATGAGTGAAATCCCCATCCCGTACGCGATCACATCGGGCCGTGTATCTTCAGTAGTTGATAGTCCGATCCATGATAGTATAAATAGGCGTTAATCATTAGTGATGCTCATGATTGAAAATATACTGAAGGTTTGGCATCGATGGCCTGTATTTTTGTACGTAGTTATTAATAAAATAAAAACACGGTTTGAAGCTAAACACCTGTCTAACTTGGACATAATGTTTACCTAAACGCAATTGCTGTTGGTAAAATGATTCACAATGTTTGATTTTTTTTTAAAATCTTATATTTATTTGAGATCCATGTCATTCTCATGTCATTCTTTACCTACCCATGACATAATGTTCTTTGCATTTTTGAATTCCTCATGAAATTACTAACAAGCACCTCTAGGATTGCCATGGGTTACTGTCTATATTGGTTAAGTAACATACAGGCTAATGAAAGTGCCCCAACAAGTTTAAATATTTTTTAGAGTTTACGTTATATTGAATTCACTGTGCCCCCTACACTGATTTAAACTGCATTTTTGAATTGCCAATGTTGAGAGCTTTCCAAAAATGTATAGACCCTATACTTTTGCTATCAAAGGTTAAAAAAATTCCGTTAGAGTAATTTATATAAATTGGGGTTAATATTTGCGTTTACTGTGTAGCGAATAGGGGAAAAGCCGATCATGCGACTTATCCATCCATAATTAATAGTTGTTACATAAGGTTGACAAGTCTGTTAAAACACAGACATAATAAAGACTATTAAATAACTTAAGAAGAGACCAAAATCATGTTTGTAGCTCATACAGAGGTTGATTCAAGGAAAGGCACCGCTTGGCACACACTTTTTCCCCATAGAGTTTATGTGTACCTCCCCCCTTTATGCTTTGCTTTGCTTTATCCTGGCTTTTTTAAATATGTTTTTGCTATTGACATGAATTTGCCTTTCATTCTTTTTTAGCTGGGCTAGTACATGAACATATGACCGTAGACATCTGCGCGCGTAGCGCGCCAAAACATAGCTATTTTTACTTTGATTTATGAACGTTCCAGAGTATTTCGAATTAGAAACCACATGTGCATATTGGTAAAGATTTTGGAAACTAATACACTTTTTTGACCCCCCCCCCCCCCTCTGTTGGGGTTTTCAAAAACGTTTGTGACCTCCCCCCCCCCTTTGCAGAGTATCAACACTTGCCCCCCCCCCCCCCCCCCCCCCCCCCCCCCCCCCCCCCCTCTGTTGGGGTTTTCAAAAACGTTTGTGACCCCGTCCCCCCCCCTTTGCAGAGTATCAACACTTGCCCCCCCCCCCCCCCCCCCCCCCCCGCCCACCAGAGTATTTATGAACGCTCCCTTACCAAGATGTCAGCCTTTTAAATATTTTAATCATAAAATGTTATGGCAACAATTAAGGGAAAAAAAGAAAATTATAGAAGTCCTGAAAATGGTGCCCGGAGGGGAGCATTAAAACTGCTTTATTTACTTACTTGGACTTAATGATATTTGGATCATTCCACGTGATGTCATAAACAACCTTGGGAGAAGTTGTCTTCATTTCAATAATTTAGATCTACCTTTCATTTCAACCTAATCAAAATATAAAGTTATTCCAAATTCATAATAAAACACCCATAAAACATCGGTGACAGTGAGCACTGTAATCTCAAAATTGGGATCAATTTGGCTTGATAGTGTCCTAATTATCCAGGAATCAATGCACTATTAAATCAAAAGGTTAAATCAAACTTGAATACAAATACAGAAAAGAATCTGACAACAACTTGCAATTCCATGTCTTATCTCTAACACCAAACTCAAACATAGTTCACTATAATAATCAATAGCAGGTTCATTGACCTATACACGTACCTAGGTGGTCAAATCCACCATATATGGGATTCAACAATGGATTGTCAAGCAATCTCAAGTGGCCAATTTGCACCCATTATTTCAGGTATCGTCATGTCACAAGCATGATGAACTTAACGCAAACACACGCTGTATCGGGCCTAATACCTAACTTACTCAGCTTCGGTGTAAGAGACTAAGAGCTTTGCAGCGGACCACGCACATAGTGGGCAGCAGCGCGGACTGTTGCACTCTTTCCAATTTACCAACCGGAGCTGCCCAATACGCCATTTTATTCACAAAACACGCTAACAATCCACAATTAGAGTCCATTGAACCATCGATTACACTACTTTCCCGAATGATTTAAATTTCGTCCAAAGAACGGGATACTTATATAATCATATTTCACCTATCTATGGCATTTTTCATTCTAACAAGTACTTAAAACTCTATATTTTGGGCCACGCATACGTTTTGGTGTGTTCAGAAATAGAAACAAAATGGTTCGTCACGCAGTTTCTCCTCAAAAACATGCTACAAATTCACAATTGAACCATCGATTACACCACTTTCATGGACGAATTGAATCTCGACCAAACCACGGTACCCTTTAGACAACCCTATTCTATCTAAATATATCATTTTCTATTCTAACAAGCACGGCTAATTCCATATTTTGCACCATGCCGCGACGTCGGGGTCGGGGTGGGTTGTCTATGGAAATAGAAACAAAATGGCTCGTCGCGCAATTTCCCCTCAAAAACATCGTATAAAATCACAATTGAACCATCGATTACACTACTTTCCTGGCTGATTTCAATTTCGTCCAAACTTCAGGAAACTTCGCTATCTCTATTCTACCTATCTATTGCATTCATTTTTCCAACAAGCGTTGCAAAATCCATATTTTGGGCCACGCAGACGTTTTGGTGATTTTGGAAACCGATTAGAAAGCTCTTACCGTGCAACTTCTATGTAAAATTTAGCGTTGCTGCATTGCGCGTCATTGGGCTACCAAAATTGGCTGGAGCAACTACTCTAAAAATGACAAAACGAAACTATATAGTCAGCCTTCGGCGACTCAATAAAATAAATCAATAAATGTGGTTATATTGATATTTAAAAACATTCCTTTAGCTCACCCTCTTCCTGCTATATTTCATTCATCTTACTCTGTGCAGTGACATTAGAGTTATTTCAAATTAATTTACGCGTGAATACCAGGATTCGCCTTTGATTGCGTGGTTACTTACGCCAGGGCTTTATAATTGTGCATGCAGTAATGAGTAGATCATTATGGTTTGATGTCACATCTTTGAGTTCAATCAATGAAGTATACATTATACCCATCCCCCACCCGTTGTAACAAAAATCAACACTACCAGCATATATCTATCAAATCGTTTCTTGTTAAATGGAAAACATCAATAAACATGCACATACTCCAAGGTCTGAATGAAATCACATTAAGCAATTGTAATTGTAAATTTTAGCCGTTACTTAGCAACTGACTGACTTATCTTTCCGCAAAAATAAAGATCCATATGAATGGTACTGTGTGTTTAGTTCATTTAGAAATAATGATTTGGGTCATTGCTTATGCCTGATGAATAATGTGGGCATTGAGCAATTGAGCAAAATGTCTAAAAATTGAATGTCGCGGAAGCTGTAAGTAGTGTAAACCGTTGTGTAAACCTTCTGTTTCATAAGGCTTGTTCAGACGGCCACTAAGCTCGAGAATAGTTATTCTCGAGCTTAATTCTTTTTTATGCTAACCCAGAGTGCCTGTCCAGACAACAAACTTAACCTCGAGTATAGCGATACTTCTGCGGTAGCTTCGAGGTTACCTCAAGGTCATGCGACTCTTCATTTTGCGGTAAGACCTGGGGTCACACACAGGTCATCTCACTCTCGGTTAGCATTACGGATGGATTCACACGGCACACACACTTTCGGTTAGCTCTCGGTTAGTGCTTCGGGGTTAGTTATCTGTAAGATCTTTTAGGGTTACCATTCCAGCTTTATACTCGGGGTTAGTTAACCATGATCGTGAGCGATTCACACGGTCGTTAACCAAGAGTTTAACCTCTAGGTTAGCGAATTTGATATAACCTAGAGGTTAGTGTCCCTCGTCGGAACGCTCCTATAGATGGCGCATTCAGCATGGTAAGACACATGATTTATGAATATCATATGGGCATTACGCTAATGGATCAAAAAATATGCCAAAAATAGACTATTACAATATGGGAGTATTTATTTTATACTCAAGAGTCAAGGTTGTATAATATTATCATCATTGATATTATTGTTGTGTGGCAAAATGTTGGAATCCATTTGTAAATTATCTTCATCTCCACTGATACTGTATGCTAAGGTTCAAGGCACACTAAGATATTCAGGTCATTTGGCACATAAAAGCACCCTAATTTTTCTCAAAAAGTGGGATTTTTTTAATTTTTATAATGCTTTCTTACATAATAACTCATAGCCGGAGGGAAAAAGCCCACTTTTGTGTTGTTTTCGTTTGCAGTTGTAAATGAAAATCTAGCTAAACTTTTGTTATGTTTCAAGACTATTTTCAGAAAGTAGATAATTTGTGCGGACGGTTTTCGATGACGTAATCAACCGAGCCTATACAGTGAGCGTGGTACACACTGCACGAACAAGTAGCTGAGGGTCGTTGCTTAGTGGGTGGGACGACAGGCTGACGTACGGAGGGTCCCCGGCGATTTAGTTGGTGTTTTCTCTTCCAAAATTGTGATCCCGGTTAAAAACCAGGTTAGGAGGGGGGGGGGGGGGGGGGTGGGGACTGGGGGTTGAGGTTAATTTAGATACTGGTAAAGTAGATTTCTAAGGATTTTTTGAATTTATCAACATATTTTTAGAATTTTATAAAATATAGCATTTCCCCCTATTTACAATTTTATGGAATGAAAATGATAGACCATTGGTAATTCATTAGTATATTTTTTTGCTTTGAAGGGAATTTTTAAAATAAAATTCTTGTTTCAAAATCACTGGATGTACCTTTAACTTAGCAGCCATGACGACAAGAGTTTTACTAACCAGGGCTCATAGCACTCAGTCAGAACAAACCATTATCGACTTCTTGTGAAAATGTTGATGGACATAAATCATTACAAACTACTCCTACAAATCTACAAAGCTAATGGAACAGTGTTAGCGCTTCAAAAACACGTCAAGAGTGTTTGTCTATTGACTGAACAGAATCTCTGAATTCCACGCTAAAACTGTAAAAGCAATACATTTCTGCCAAATGAAATTATCATGATTTTTTCCTACCCTGTGAATGCAAATGTCCTCTAAACTAATTTAAGTATTTTGGGGATGACCCTTAATTGGGTACCCTTTCCACTATTTCCCAATGTTTTTTTCACAGCAATGAAGGGTATGACAATAATGGATCATGGAATAGCTGCAGCGTGGGTTAATTAAGCTACAGGTTTAAAAGAAGTGAAGTTGTAAAAATTGCAGCAAAAAGGAATAAGAGATTTAATTGATTGTTTATGGTTGAGATAAAATCCCTTCTTCTGTATTGTTAACATTATTTGTCCCATTTCTAAACTGTTTCCTTTTTAATTCTTTATCTAAAATGTGTTATTTTAATTTCCTTCTTGAAAATATTGAAAATATCAAAATAAAGGGAATTATATATGCACATTTATGAAGCCGGAAATAGGAAATACTCTTGAATCTTGATGTTTGTTTAATTTTGAAAGGTTGGTGATGATCAACTGGTATTATTTACTTGACCTTATAATGAATCCTGATTCCCAACTGAAGTATTTGATGCCCTTTAAAATAGTAAAATAGTACCCTTCTCCAGCCAATCTTTTAAAAACATACATCACTGCTCACCTGCCAATAGATTGGTTTGGCTGATATCAAATTGTTTACACAAATTTCAAATGCACCATAAATAGTGGATGAAAATGATATTACAATATTTATAGGCCAGACATGTAGCAGCTCAGCCAGAGATGAATGATGAATTTCATCTTTCACTTTAGATGGAAACAAGAAACGCATCCTCTGTACCGCCGACACCTGTATGAGTATTATCTCCCTATCCCCCGTCACCTGCCTAACCGTTGACATTTACGCAGAAATGTACACTGAGCCAAAAAAGAGACTTATAAAAAAAAGAAACTTATAACATTTTAACAGATCACCAAATAAAATTCTGTGCATGAAAATGTACCACATTTGGATACAATATTACTGCAAATGACAGTAATATTGTATCCAAATTTGGTACATTTCCATGCACAGAATTTTATTTGGTGATCTGATAAAATTTTATAAGTTTCTTTTTTTTATAAGTTTCTCTTTTTGGCTCAGTGTATAACGGAGTAAATTAACAATTGGGTAGATAACGGAATAGGAAAGGAGACATGGGCAGCAGGCGTCGCCCGAGCAGCGGCAACAGCAACGAGTGATGAATTATGTACTTTACAAGGTCATGGTGATTAAAGTGTATAGCGATCATGGCAATGGTGTTTTGAAGTTGTTTTATTGATGATGGATGCTTGTCTGTTTTTCATGACATCAATAGCTACTATTTTTTGATCATTGGCCTTCTACTCGACAGGAAGTTACATAGACAATGCCCGCCCCACGTACATTGCATAGATAATGAAGATAATCAGATCAAGATTTAGTGATGTTATCTACTGAATAAAACAATGAGCTACCATCTGATGATGAAAGCAATGTCATCAAGAGATGGTGCTTGAACTTCTTCCTTACAAAATATGTTTTCATACTATCAATGAAAGATGCTATTTATTGAAGATCATGCTATCTACTGAAGATAGCAATGTTATCATCCACTAAAGATAAAGAGAGCAATGCTATCTACTGAAGGCGCCAAAGCTGTCTTCTTAACCCTAACCCCCCTGAATGCTAAAAATGCTAAACCTAAGTCCCTCTCCAAGCGCATGTGCCGCTGGTTTTCAATGACGTAGTCAACCGATCCTATATGATTAGCGCAGTATACTGCGCGAATGTGTAGCTAAGGGCCGTGACTTTGTGGGTGGGACGTGGGGCTTGAGAATGGAGGGTCTCCGGATCGAATCCCGGCAGGTTCCCGGAGATTTAGTTGGTGTTTTTTCCTCGAAAATTGTGATGCAGGTCAAAAACCCTAAACCGGGGTTAGGGTTATGGTACCATTTTTGTGTGTGTGTGTGTTGTATTAACCCTTACCCCCCTGAATGCTAAAAAATGCTAATTCTAAGTCCCTCTCCAAGCGCATGCGCCGCTGGTTTTCGATGACGTAGTCAACAGAGCCTATATAGTGAGCGCAGTATACTGCGCGAATGTGTAGCTGAGGGCCCTGACTTTGTGGGTGGGACGTGGGGCTTGAGAACAGAGGGTCCCCGGATCGAATCCCGGTAGGTTCCCGGAAATTGAGTTGGTGTTTTTTCCTCGAAAATTGTGATCCCGGTCAAAAACCCTAAACGAGGGTTAGGGTTATGATAGCATTGCTATCTGCTAAATATATCGGTGCATCAAAGTGAATATACTAAAGTTAAATCTATTCATGATAGCAATGTAACACATTTCGAGATACCAATGCTATTTTTAAATAAACTATATCTACTGACGATGGATGCTTTAAATAGTTAAATAAGAATGCTTTATTGATGATGACAATGGCACAACTGAAAATATCAATGTTATCTACTGAACATAGCTTTGCTATCTACTGAAGATAGTATGTTTTTTACCAAAGATAATTAAACTGTCAACTATTACACTAGATAGCAATGCTGTTTATTTAAAGAGCGATCCACGGAAGATAGCTATGGTGTGATCCTATCTACTTAAAAATGAAATGTTCATCGACTGAAGATTGCTATGCTGTCTACTGCAATATGTTTAAAGCAAGATAACAACGTTGAACCGATTAAATTCACTCATACTCATCAAAATTAATATCAGAAGAAATGAAAGTCTACATTTTTATTATTACCTATAATATTTTAGCCTGGGAGATGCGTCATTTACATCTTTAGAACCATTGGACTAATTTAACTCAAATTTTGGAATAAACTGTTACAGTATTTATCATACACCTTCACATAGAATAGAACACCCCATGTAGAAAAGTTGGCACAATTTGAATAATCCACCTTTAAAAGCAGAGTTCATATTATATATTTCTAACAATATGTGGTTCATCTAACTCTGTGCAGTGACATTGGAGTGTATTCTAGTGATTGACACAATATTACACACAATCGCTAGGATTTGTCTTTGAGTGGATGGGTAAATAGGCCAGCATATTATAGACAATATTTAATTATTGGAATATGCTCTGACTTCACTACCACACAGGGATAGATGAATAAAGTATGATTTCTGTGCTTTCAAGCTCTTTGTAATGACGCAACCGTCCTAGAATCTTAGTGCATTGATATTGCAACCTTAATGCAGCCAGCTTACAGTACAGTTTGTAACACTCCATACTCAAGATCAGAATTATTATGCACATCAAATCATCTCATCAAATCATCTCAATTCTAATAATGTCATCTGACGTTATTGATGCGCAAGAATTACTGAGGGTTTTGATTGCAATTCCGTTGCACATCAATACAATCTAGCCGTATAGCAGATACAATGACGTGCTTATTTATTGAATTGCCTTGACATTATATTATGAAGTAAGAACAGGTAATGGATAAGCAATAAAGAATCATCAAGGTTTAAAAAGTGTACATATTTGTTTCAAAGTGGATTTTAGTTAAAATTCTGATATTTTGTCATTCTGTTGTTTTTAACTTTGAAATGATTACGTTACATAATTTAGCAAGTATTAACACTGCAACTTATCAACGTGTAGTTTTGGACAGCATGTACTATTGGGTGTTCTTTTTAAGCTCTCCCATACGGTGTCAAATGCCTTTCGGAAGTCCAAGAAAGTCATAGCATCATCACGCCTACTCGCCACTATATTTTACCAAGGTAAAAAAGTTACATGGCTTTCTTGAACTTCAGAAAGGTATTTGACATAGTGTGGAGGAACACCCAATAGTATGCGTTGTCCATAACTACACATTTATTAGTTGTAGTGATAATATAGTAAGTGATAGATGTATTCATACACCCCCTGACCAACGTAAGAATATGACCACACTGTAATATTGACCATTGTGTAATTGTCATGAAATAGATTTGATGGCACTGCGTTTCTCTCTTGAACTTATGTCACTCGCTTTATGAACTTGTGTTTGTTAAAATCTATCTTGTACTATATGTAAGGTAGGTAACATTTGCAATTTTACAAAGTGTATTAGATGTGGAAGAGCAGAAATTGCAATTGAACAATTTACCATCCAAAAACAACATTGAAACACAAACATTGCAATTTTAAAAATGTGAAAAACTCAAGTGCTTTACTTCTACATTTGCATAACTTTGTGCCATTATAAAAATGGTAATTAACGAACCAAAGCTTCACTTGATTCAAAAATGGTAAAGATTGTATTAATCTCAAAATCAGTGTGTCCCTCACATACATGCACTTACGCATTTCTCGCCTCAACCTACAGAAATCATCTAGGGATATCCTGAATGTACATATTTTCATGCCATGGGTGTTTGGTGCAAAAAGAGGTTTTTGAATGCAGCATGCATCGTTGCTGTCTAGGCACTTTTGTTTGTAAAGATCAGTGAACAAATATTTCACATGGCTTGAATCCAGGACATTTCCTAACTATTGGTGACTTTTACCACGACCCATTCCAGACAAATCTTTTGAATAAAAAATAATTTAGGGATGTACAGGGATGGAAATTGTATCGAGTTCCAAATTAAAATCCGATCTTTGGAGTCAAAGTCCAAAAAGGTGGTACTTTGCGATAAATATTTCAGACGTTTCAATAGTCTAGTCTAATATTTCAATACTTAAAATAAGTTTATGTCACCTAATTTCATCTAAGTCTGTTATATTGCAAAAAGATAAATTTGAACCTGTGTTTGGAATCGTGTCTTCTTTGAAGTGTCTTTCGTGGGCTTGATTTTCATTCAGGAAGACATGAATTAAAACAGGGTAAAAAGGCATAATTTTGATTGATGTGCTTGATTCTTATTCAGGAAAACATGCATGAAAAACAGGGTTAAACATGCATATTTTAAGTGATCTTCCACCACCAAGTAGAGCTCTCTCCATAAATGTTTACATGGATTTATTATACATGTACATGTAGGATTAGGATTTTACGCATTTCAAAATAGTAACACTCATATAATTTGTTTATGGACTAGGGAGTTAGCCTTGCCCAGAGAGAATTCTATAGACCATTTCAAATGGCTAAAATGTGATATTACGCCGCGTACGACACTTTCGGCGCGGCGAGTTTCCATTTTGAAAAAATGTCACGATTTTAACAATAGATGGCGCTATATAACAACAAACCCAATCCCTGCTCGATTTAAAGATGGCAAGTTTTAATTTCGAAGTATATATTGGACCCGATATCGGATACATATTTATGATATAATTAGCGCTAGCGAGCCAACAAGGTCAGTATTTTGATTATTTTGATGATCGTTGAGAAACCCCCACCCTTTTTATTTTATCTCCACGCTTTATACAACTACACCCGTTGTTGCCGCTCCACGGCTCTGGAATGAGTTGCCAATTCAGTTGAGGGAGGCGGTGTCTGGGCCTGTTTTCAAACGTTTGTTGAAAACCCATTTGTATAAATGTTAGGTGTTTGGGTTTGTGTGTTTGCATCATTTTTGCCTGTTGTAAGGCGCTGTGTTTTTTGTAGAGTGCCATATAAGTACAGATTAATAAATAATATCAGAAATATTCTGACCCCCACGCTTATATTGATTTTTTGATTTCTGGAGTCTCACGCTTTATAAAGCGTGCCGTCCGGACTATGCTCACTCAGCATTGATTTCCACTTCTGATGTGGATTTCCATCCCAATGCACATGTCAATGTCCATAAACAAATTTACAAAATGTAGTCACAACTTTTACTTATTATCCATGCTTGGAGGGCTAATTGTATCCCAATAGAAATGAACCTCTGTCCTACACAATTGTGATTGCCCTATGGCTATGTAGTGCTGATATTATACAGTCATCAAAAAAAGCAACTATACAGGTAATAAATGTACTTTTAACTCTAAAAATATATATCCTACCTGGAAATATTAAATCATAAAGTTGTTGAGAAATTTATCTTCTTTAATATGAGATATTGCACGCTAGGATCGGTTGAATATTTAAGAAGCGACAATCCAAAATGTAAGGTAAAGTCACAATTTCAAATTCACATTTTACATTTCAACACGGGGGGAGAGAATGACAGGTAGCGTGTGTGTGGCGTATTGATCCATCGGAACAATAGGGCCGACTGTCCAACCTGCGCATGCATCCCCCAATTGCACTACCGGTAATCAATAAGGTAACCATAGATTTGTCCGCGTGTACAAAATAAAAATGTGAAAATGAAAATCGGACTTCTCCTTACATTTTTGAGTGCCACTTCCTCAATAATCACCCGATCTAGCGTGCAATATCTCATAATAAAGAAGATAATTTTTTCAACAACTTTATGATTTAATATTTTTTAGTAGGATATATATTTTAAGAGTTATAGAAGCCCATTTATTACCTGTGTAGTTACTTTTTTTGATGACTGTATACTCATTTTGTTTAAAGACTCTTATGAAATATTAATGATAACACATGCCTGATGTATTCATACACCTCCTGATGACCAGCCTAGGAAATAATTTACATGATCATACTGCACAGCAGCCTCGATGATCTTCCCGCATCGCATAGCATTTCGGCCTGCAACCATTTTAAACTTGGAACCACCATACAACTTAATGTGACATTTTGCGCTCAATTCGCACAGCCCTAGCGCACATAATACTGGAGCGATCAGAGATTGAACAGCACCCACACGAGGCTGGTGGTGACCTAATAAACAAGACCCATTGTTTAAAATGCTAATCACTCCATTATATTAATTGTGAAAGAAGTATGTGGATCAGCAACGCATAAGAAATGTGATGCTTGAATATAACTCCATACTGAATATATCTTTATCAACAACTGTGCCAAAACAGTTAATCTAGTTTACCTCGCCGAATCTGAACAAAAGAAAAGACGTAGCCTATCAATTATATATTTTATAGTATTATGGAATAAACGCTTAAGCTGCTGTGATAATGACCATTGGCCTATCTAAGTTTGCTGGTCACTGACTTTGTCCCTCTCTGGACATTGGATTTGGGTAGTCAGAGGATCTATGGTTTTATCTCAACAAAGCATGAGCGCTAATTAACATTGCTTCCCTATTGCCAAGGAGCTGGAGGTACAGGTGTAATGGAAAGTCCTGGTGTGTGTCTTGCTGGGGTCTTTTATTTAGTAATCTACAAATTCTGAATTGAATTGATGTAAACATTTTGCTAACATACTGTATAACCAATCACTGCAATGATGAATATTAAAGGGTAAGCCCCATGAACTGATACCAAATTTGCCATACTCAACATGAGATTTAAAGGTAGATGACCCGATCACATTTTCGTAACACAGATTATTTCAAACATACGGAGATTTTCATATCATGTGAAAGCTCGTATTTTTCTCATCATCATACTGAAATTTGACTGCCTAAATCGGTATAATTACGGAGAAATCGATGAAATAACGTCGTGACCACCGATATAGTTTGTGTACTACTCAATGGGTACAGTTCACAGCATCTTGTGCGTCTAAAATAAGAACCATTAGAGCTATGCAACTCAAACTTTGGAACACAACTTTTTTAAGGATGACCTTTCATGTAGAATAGAAAACTTCAAGTTGAAAATCGGAACATCTACCTTTAAAGGAATCTATAATTTGTTTTTTTACCTCTGATAAAGGAGGGGATCTGTCTCATTTGGAGAAGAAATTGGGGGTTCTGGGAGGGAATGAACAGATCAAAAATTCTGTGACCAGTTGGTTAAATTACAAATTTATTTATTTAGTAAATTTAGTAGTAAAACAGTATATATGAGATATTATATCTTTGGTTTACTAATTGGCAAGTTATGTTTGATAGGAATAGGGACAAAAACGTTCATATTGTGCCAATGAATACAGACCCAATTTTATGTTTGTCAAAAAATTGCAATTTTTGTAAAAATTGTGTGAGTAATTTTTAAGGAAAAAATAGAAGAGAACAGTGTTTCTCTTTTCTTTACCTTAATGTCTTTAATGTACATGTATTTCTTAAAGATTTTGACTTAAAAATGCCTCAAAATGGCACAATTTTCTGGGGACATGAATCCCAAAAAGATTCCCACATTTTACAGATTATTTGACCATTTCATGTTATATTTGCACCAGTTCCAAATAAGAGTACCATGCATTGTTCCTGCTCAGTAGACATAGCTATCCCCTAACTGTGCCCCTAATGTACATCCCCGAGCAATCTCCATCATCCGTACTCGCTAATAATAATCTCACTCATAAATGTCAATATTGCTATATATTTTCATCTATTACTACCCAAATATAATTTGGATATGACATGCTATTAAGCATTCCGTATACAAACTCCATTTACCCCGCCAGCAGACAAACGAAATTGTTAAAACGTAGTTGTTTTCACGCTCTGCCAATTTTCAAATGATATTGCCTGTAGTAACATTCGTGATTTTAAATTGTAAAACTCATCTTTAGAGTCCCAATACCCATACATTCACTATCATCCGAGTTATATGTGCTATAGGATATTGGGTTTTATATTAGGCATGCACATGTTCATATGATTAAATACAGTGGCGTACCCATTTTCCCCTTATGATTTTACATGTAGCTATAGTAAAGGATAGATCACGTTTGTTTGCATAACTTTACACACAATTACACGTTTTGAGAGATTGAAACACTTGTGAAAAGCAAAAACACTTGGCTACCCATAGAAAGTTTCCCCATTTTAATATTATTATGACTTTTCCTAAAATGGTCACATTTCCCAAAAATGATGTTTTCAGAAAAAGCGGCACTTTTCAAGTTCCTATACGAGTTTGTTTGAATTACTCCACACACAATTAGACGTTTTGAGAGATTGAAACACTTACGAAAAGGGAAAACGCTTGGCTACCCATGCAGCATTTTCCCTTTTGAATACCATGTTTACACTTCCCAAAACAGTCATATTTCCCCAAAATGATGTTTTCCGAAAAGTGGCACTTTTCAACGATACAGGGAGGTTATTGACGTGAATGAGGGACACTATTGTCTAGTCATGCATGAACAAATTATTTAATTTTTTATTTCAAATAAAGACCAGACATTAATTTTAAAAAGCACTGGAGACATTTTTGTATCTTTCTTGCATATGATTTTGAAAAGTGGCACTTTTTCCTGAAAACATAATTTTTGGGAAATGTGAATGTTTTGAACAAAGTGAACATAACATTGAAAAGAAAAACTTTTTATGGGAAGCCACTAGCCAGGCGTTTTTCCTTTTCATAAACGTTTTAAATTTTTGAAACGTACATTTGTGTGTAGATTTATGCAAACAAACGTGATCTAATTTTATGGGGGGGACTTACTTTTTTTAAACCCTTTATATGGCCTTTCTTTCATAGTATAAAGGGTTTACATCAGGCTATGGTCTATTTCTCTTCCACGAGACAGTGATATCACTACATCATTCCAGAATGCAGTACATAGACGTGTGCACCTACTTGAGCGCTCAGGCGTTTACTCGCGCACATAGAAAGATACATGTGTGTAAATTTTGCGCCTGTAAATTTACGTCACCATCCTTAGGAAGTAAAATAGACTATAGTTTGGGAGCTACTTCCTCTGTTCCTCAACACAAACAAAATAGCGAATCAACCTATATACCAAAGAGAATTCAATTGAAAGTCATTGATTGGTTTAGATGATTACGTACACTATCAGCCAATCAACTTGAGTTTACAGATGTAATTGAAAAAAGCATTATTGAATACTTGGACTGAATTGGTTGGTAATTGAGTGACAATAAATATGCTAATAATTGTTAATTGAACAGCTTATTCTGCAATTAATCTCCAAAATGTCTCTCTTCCTTTGTTGTAAAAATATCACACCATAAGCATGATTTTCTTTTATTTGGCCGTATCGTGATTGTGACAATTCTATTCTAATTTCATATTATATGAAATTATGAAGGGAAAAAAAAGTAATTTACGTCAACATTTTTTTGTAACAATCCATCAAAAAACAATGTCTAGTTTGGGTCATTTTAAACTAGAACATGGTTCTACAGCATTATTATATTACAGACATGTTTCTACATGTCCTGTTCCCGACGGCCCTTAGATCTCCGCTCTCACGTCGCTGTAAAGCATGGTGGTTTAGGACAAAAAAGCATGTTAACGGTAGCTGCCGGATATTACATAAGGGCTCAGTGCAATATATTCTGTATTGTTATGACATCTGGCATCCATTGTAGTTACAACCTTGTGTATGCAAAACCATAGATATGCCTATTTTCTTGACTTATCGGACGGCGGAGCTTTGATTTGTATAAAAGCATAGATTGGAGTCGGTATAAATAGGGAAAGTCAAATGCATCTGTGCGGCTAGTTTGCCGCTCTCTTTTATCTGTAATGTAAAGGCGTAAACAGGGCGACTTCAATTCATGGGTAAATCTCAAGATGGGTAACATTAACGAAAAATATATTTTATGTACAATCTGGACATCCGTTTTTTAAGCATTTTAAATATGCACAAGGTGTAATAAGAAGATGTTATAGATATAATTCCAAATTTTAACTTATCTTGAAAAATGTATTTTACGTAATATTGACATTTTTAATGTTTTCCGTCTGGTTTATGATAGCACTCATGCCTGCAAAATATGAGGGATGTAATGTCATGTTGTTATCAGCAGTATCATGTCCAGGGCTCAAAATACACGGGGGCGAAGGGCGATTAGTGCCCAATTTTCACAAAATAGCCCCCCCCCCCCTGAGAAAATGTTGGCCTATGGTAAAATGTACTAAAGGGGTGATTTTTGGCAGAATTTGCTCAAAATAGCCCTCATAGCCCAAAAAGTATTTTAACCCCTGAATTCATGTCCAGACTTCATTCATATTCTAGACTATGTGCAATCATGAACCTGTGATAGCAAGCTATATTTATGTAAAGAGGAGTGCATCTTTCTAAGAAAGTGATAAAGCTCAAATATCATTCTATTTCTGTGAAAAATCTTAAACAAAATTGTACTTGAATATATGCGTCATTTTTAGGTTTATTAAAATATAATTTGTATAACTGGAGTTTTTGGTTGTTATATTGTCCTCGACCGCCCGCTCCGGATTTAGGGCCGCTCCAATTTTTTTTCAAAACATTTTTTAATTTTTTTTAAAAATAAAAAATCTTTTCTTCAGATTTTTGTATTTTTTTCAGATTTTTTTTTCAGATTTTTTTTCAAAACAGTTTAAATGGCATTGAATATTAAATTAAGTGTTTATAACATATATGTGCGACTCTCAGAGTGATTTCAACTTCTTGTTGGCTGAACTTTGAGCTTCCGCTGGTAAAAGAAAATTAAAAAAAGAAAATTAAAAAAAAAATCCGCCTGCCCGCCCGCCCCTCCTCTCTGAAAGCTGTGGAGGACAACATAACAATTTTTTTGGCCTTATGGCTGATACTACATATATTTATTATTTGCATCAAGTAAAATATAAAATGTGTTAGTTTAAGGATTTTTAAAGTAAAACATCAAATATAAAACATGATATAATTGATCAAATCAATCTATAAGTGTCCTAATCTATTTTTTTTAAAATACCAAAAACTTGTAGGCCCATAATATACACTTTTACAACCGAAAATGTTGTGATCTACGAGGGTCATTCTGGTGTCTTAACAACATGCTGGTGTGTAGTAAGATGAGGTTTTGTTTTTAAACGAGTGTTTGTTTCTTGCTCGACCCATTACAGGAAATTGCATCGTGGCTTATCAACTGTGAAAAACATGAGGAGTGGTTGGATAAAACGTTAAAAACTAGGTCAGTATGTATGTGATATATGGGTGTCCATTTCAGATGTATACGCAATGCAAGAATGATATATTGTCCTATAATAGGATGATTTAAGAGAACCACCCACCTACTATAACTCAACTCTCAAATTTGAGAAGTTTTTACTTTATTCTCTGGGTAACTAGAATGATTCAATTAGTTATCTTTCCCCAGAGTAGGCCTGTGCACATAAACGCTGGAAAAAAGCATGTGCGTCTGACCGGATTTGAACCGGCAACCTTTGCATCAGATCCACAACCCTCAAATTTGTTTTGCTCCTTTTTAATTGCACCCCACTTTTTAATTGCACCTCACTTTTTAATTGCACCTCACTTTTTAATTGCACCTCACTTTTTAATTGCACCTCACTTTTTAATTGCACCTCACCTATTAATTGCACCTCACCTATTAATTGCACCTCGCCTATTAATTGCACCTCACTTTTTAATTGCACCTCACTTTTTAATTGCACCTTACTTTTTAATTGCACCTCACCTTTTAATTTCACCTCATCTTTTAATTGCACCTCACTTTTTAATTGCACCTCTCTTTTTAATTGCACCTCACTTTTTAATTGCACCTCACCTTTTAATTGCATGTCACTTTTTAATTGCACCTCACCTATTAATTGCACCTCACCTATTAATTGCACCTCACTTTTTAATTGCACCTCACCTTTTAATTGCACCTCACTTTTTAATTGCACCTCACCTTTTAATTGCACCTCACCTTTTAATTGCACCTCACCTTTTAATTGCACCTCACCTATTAATTGCACCTCACTTTTTAATTGCACCTCACCTATTAATTGCACCTCACTTTTTAATTGCACCTTACTTTTTATTGCACCTCACTTTTTAATTGCACCTCTCTTTTTAATTGCACCTCACCTTTTAATTGCACCTCACCTTTTAATTGCACCTCACCTATTAATTGCACCTCACCTATTAATTGCACCTCACCTTTTAATTGCACCTCACCTATTAATTGCACCTCACCTTTTAATTGCACCTCACCTATTAATTGCACCTCACCTTTTAATTGCACCTCACCTTTTAATTGCACCTCACCTATTAATTGCACCTCACCTATTAATTGCACCTCACTTTTTAATTGCACCTCACCTTTTAATTGCACCTCACCTTTTAATTGCACCTTACTTTTTATTGCACCTCACTTTTTAATTGCACCTCACTTTTTAATTGCACCTCACTTTTAATTGCACCTCACTTTTTAAGTTAGGGCGCAACCATGGTGGAAATTTGTATATATAGCAACAACTACAAAATCTCAAAGCACCAGACCTTAGAGAGCAAATTGTGATGTGATATATGAAACAATTTGAGGTTGTACTGTCAAAACTGAGAATTTAGAATCTTGTTATATTCCCTACCTAGAATTTTTATTTTTTTATTTTTGAAATACAAATTGTACAAGGATGGCTACATTATGCATGAGTCACAATCAAAAGTTGTTTCAAAATTACAAGCCTGGAAGACAGGTCACTATATTATTTAGCCAAATTTGAAAAACCCAAGCACACATCTTTGAATCTTTGATTAATTTGGTTTGGCTTTTCAAACAACTGTGAAAAACATGAGTGGTTGGATAAAACCTTAAATATCAGGTCAGTATGGGTCCCCCATTTATATGCACCTGACTTTGAAAGTTATATTGATAGACTTACTTTATGGTGCAAATTGCGATGCGATATGGGAACAATTTAAGATCTGGCTATACCAGAGTCTATGAACACTGAGAATTTAGAATCTTGTTTATTCCCTTCCTAGACTTTTATAAAAATAAAAATTGTACAAGAATTGCTACATTATAACTATGTTGATACACACCCCACATCCAATGAGTCTCAATCAAACGTTGTTTCAAAGCCTGAAAGAGAGGTCACTAGTATGTTGCCAATGTTGAGGAGAAAAACAAGTCAACATGTTCAATTACATTGTGTTTCTAAATTTTTATCTTGCAGACCGGAGAGTGGTTGTATGTTAATGTACAACCGCAAAAAGGTCAGCTACAGGCGTGATGGATATGTTTGGAAGAAGAGAAAGGATGGCAAGAGCACCAGATTAGACCATATGAAACTCAAAATATTAGGGGTTGAGGTAAGTCAAGGTCAGAGGTCATGGGTTCAAGGATTAAATGGAAATTTACTGAAAGAGATTGATGCATTGCATGTATTGAAGACAGGAAGGAATGGAAAGAGTATAAGGATAACCATGCAAAACTCAAGATGGTGTTGAGGAAAAATTGTTTGCCTGTTATAAGAGGTTAAGGGGAGACTTAAGAAAGTTTTGATTTGATTTTTTGAATTTTGTGAGTACTGTAATTATTGAACTATTAATCACATGTATATAAAAGTATACCTTTTTGGAAAGGAAATGGATCAGAGAATCCAAATTTGGTGTCAATTTTGACCAAAAAAGTAGATTTTTTGAGAAAATCACAAAATTCACTTTTTTGACCCAATTTTTTTTGAACAAAGCTAACAAAAAAAAATTTTGAATAAAAAATGTCCAAATCACTTTATAATGATGTTAAGACACTAATGAAGGGACGATTTTTTTTTTTTTAAACCTAATCTAATATTTTTGAAAATGTTGACCAAAAAGTGCCAAAAAACGTGAAAAAATTGATTTTAAATCTTTTTTAACACTTTTTTGTCAAAATTTCAAAAAATATTGGATTAGATTTATAAAAAAAAAAAATTTGTCCCTCCAGTAGTGTCTTAACATCATCATCAGGTGATTTGGTCATTTTTAACTCAAAATTATGTTTGTTAGCTTTGTTCAAAAAAATTGGGTCAAAAAAGTGATTTTTTGTGATTTTCTCAAAAAATCAACATTTTTGGTCAAAATTGATGCCAAATTTGGATTCTCTGATCCATTTCCTTTCCAAAAAGGTATACTTTTATACACATTTGAGTCATGGTTCAATAATTACAGACAGCACTAACCAAATTCAACAAAAAACTTCCTTAAGTCCCCCCTTAAAAGCCCAGGTAGTATGGTATCTTTCATGTTCAAGTTAGGTCACATACCACAATGTTCGTACATACACACAATTATCCCCTTTCAGTACCAGGGTTAGCGCTGACCTGCCGATTTAAGGGGTCCAAATCGAGCAAACTCGGGGTCCAGGTATCAAAAACTACACAAAATTAGAAATTTAAGGGGTCCAAACGAGCCAAAACTATCAATATAAGGGGTCCTGGACCCCTGGACTTCTTGAAACACCATCCCTGTTCAGTACTGATATCACTTTTAATTAACTTATTATAGATCTTTCAAAACAATATATGTGACCAGTCACATCAAAAAGGACATGTTGTCGGCAAACACAGTTTTAAGATAGAGGCCAATATATTTGGTGAAATATAAAGAAAATAATAGAACAAAATATGATTCTTCAAATCATATCTTGTGATTGCAAAATCCGATAACTGTCAACATGGTATAATTTCAAAGCTTATAATGTACTCTTTCAAGTCATACCAATAACTCAGATTTGACTCGGGCCTCCAACATGTCCATTTTGACATGACAGGTCACAACTCACATATTGCAAACACCTTGCACCCGTTGATGCGATGGATCATTTATCCAATTGGTTTCAAGAAAATATTTATATCTATACATATCAATGGTAAATAAATTACTATGTGATGATAACTATGACATTGAATGGTTGCCTATCTCATCTGAAAATTTGGCACACAATACAGGGTTTTTTGTATGCCTTATTTAAAGGCAAACCTCCCCACCTGAGTTGTAGGGCTTGTTTTCTAGATTAAACAATTATTGTCTTATTTATCAAAGATGATTAAACTGGGGATATTATCAACTATTATAATTATAATATTATATTATAATTAATAATTATAATATTATATTATAATTATAATATTATATTATAACTATCATAGCCCTGATGGATGACACATTTGGTGGTGTGATGGGGTGGAGTTGATTTGGGCTTATAGTACATAATTGCCATTAGAAAAACACCCCAAACATGTAGCAGGTATGGCCCTCAGATCAATCAATCAGATCTCAGAGACCCCCTAACACAAACTCATGTTAGTGATACTGGTAGGTATTTTCGTCTGTCTTATAATTTGATTTTTGCAGCAGAAATTACCCTTGGTTATTTGAATTTCAATATATGTGTGGTGGCATGGGAAAACCCTTCACATGGTCATTTTCTATCAACTTGGTTTTTTTATTTGGCAGAGAGCTTCATACTCTACTGAGTATAGGACTGTTTCAATTTTTCAGAAATTCCATCTAGAACTACAGTTATATTATTTTTAAGTTGGCAAGTTTAAACGCAATACTAAAAATTGAAACTGGCAATTCAAAGGTGTACACAAAATCTTTTAAATGCTCTAATAATAATAAAACTACATTGTTACATCACACAGAATTGCTTGTCATATGAAAAGGACTTTTGATATGAACCTAGTTTTTTGCGATATTATCAACAATGTTAAGTTCTTCACTTTCAAAATCTATACAATGCATTATCGGAATTGACAAGTGGTTACCATGGTAACAATGTCATTTGACGTAAACATAGCATTTTACACATAAAATTTGATAAACAAGGTTCAGAAAAGTACTAAAATAAAATTAACATCTGGAATTTTGCATAAAAAACTCCTGGAGACTAAAGTTCAAGGTATAATCTCTATCTTGGGACCAAAGTTGGAAAATTGACTTGGAACTCTTTTGTTAGGAATATTTTGGTATGACCCAGATATCTCAATATTAACACTAGCGACTTCCGACGGGTTTTCCCATACCACCACACATATAGTAGATCAAAATTACTGGAAATTTGATAGGTGAAACTTAAATGCATAATTGTTGATTTATAAAAGGCCCAAGTTATTTTACAATACAATAACGAACATCAAGTTAGCGTGGGGTTGTTGCAAAAGCATTAAATTTGTTATTATATAAGAATTTTTTGAGACATGTATGCAAACGAACACTATCCAATAGCTTTTTGATTAGATAATGCATAAAGGTGGAATAACCCATTTTCAGCTTTTCAGAACAGGTGACATTCAGTCATTACCAAGTCTTAACACTTTCCACGCGGTTATTATCTTTACCATACACACTACAGATTTTTAGAAACCTTTCCCAACTGTCAAAGTCTATCTAAAGTATTACTGAACCTATACTAGGAATGTTTGAACTTAATGCAATGCATTTCTCAGGGCAATTCCAAATATGGCGATGAAAGTCAATATTTTTGACATTTTTGAAACATTTTGTGAAATTTTGGAATGTCATCTGCAGCCGCCTGCCGCGTGGAAAGTGTTAAAAAACTATGCCATAATTAGCTTGTAGCTGGCAGGAATTGGGGAAATCTACACCTGATATGCATGCTTGTGTTGGTTATATTTTCTCTAACAAACAACTGTTACTCTCCCAGTTTCAATCATCCAATGAAAACATTAAGGTGTTTGTAGAAAAAAAAGGAGAAAACCCCCTTTTGTTTCATTGGGTTTTCCCTTTCTACTCAAGATAGTAAGTTAAATGTTTATGTATTGAGTTGGCTCTGCTTTTTTGTCTTTGTATTTGACAGTGTTTATATGCCTATTATGCCCACTCTGCATTGATACCTACATTCCATCGGAGATGTTATTGGTTGTTACAAGTAAGTAATACAGTTGTTTTCAGAGTCCTTTGCCGGAGGCATACGTGTGCATACATTTGTGCAAAGTAAGTGAGCGATCCGTGAACTGTAATGATTGCGTATGTCACCAATTATCACCGGTGTGGTTGACACACAGCACACAAGAGGCGCTGACATTATTCTCAAATCTGGCAAAGCATTCTGACTACTATAGAAGAATAAGAATAGAAAAAAAAGATTTTTTTCCTCTACCACCTTGCCAGGATGGGAACAGGCTTTTTAAAAGAAATTCTTATTTTGTCACTATCTATTCTTGTAACCTGTGTTAATCTTTTGCACATGGAATAAAGCTGTGTGAAGATTTTAACTTGTGGATGAGGTTTGGGCTTATTCCGGTAATGGCCTTTTTCTCCAATTCAATAATTCAGCGGTGATTAACTTCAATTAATCATAATTTTACTTTGGAATGACCTATTATAACAACTTTGGTGTCATATTAAACCTGAGGACATCTACTTTCTGAAAATGTGAAAAGATCATTTTAATTTTTTTTGCTGCTACTTTACTCTCTCCACAAAATGAGACTCATTTTGTGGTGCCAGGTCACATATGTGATTTTCGCCATGAATTTTCACCGTATGTGTTTGCTGTATGTGGCCAAATGCCATCATGTTGGACACAATTTCAACAAAAGATGACACCCTAACAACAATTGTTTCCGTTTTTTCTATCAAAAAATTAAATGCACAAGAATCAAGCATCTCAGTGAAATGCAGGTGCACTGCTTGAAACAATCTTGGTTTTTTGTTTAGCCTTACAATACAGCCAATAAAAAGGCATTCATGGTTTGTCTCCAAAGCTAGCTTCTCATTTTTTTTTAAATAGTAAGTTTCTACTGTACAAATATAAAACTTGTAACATTTTCTTAAATTAGAATAAATCAGTATTTCTAATTTTAATTGTTTTTTAAATGTTTTGGTGATAGGTTTTTCTCCATGTTCTCATACTTTTTACACCATTGTGAAGGAAAAGAAATTTGTCCTATACAAGGCATTTCATTTTGTTATATACCACAACAAATGATAAGGAGATAGTATACTTTAAGTCACTGTAGTGTATGTATGAAGTCTCCTGTGAAATACATGGCATCATTTGGTTATTATGAGATAATGTATTCTATGATGTACCTGACGCATACCTTGTAATGTTATCCACCAATAATTTAAAAGCAAAATAGGCAATGTCTCTCTCATTTATAGTTTTTTATTATCATTTCTTTCGCTGAAAAGATCACATACATCATAAAACAATTCAAATACATGTGGTGATATATTTACCAAGGGGTACATTCATGTGTGAACAAATGTTATTTAGATTGAACGTATTTTGTATATAAACAGGTAAATTAGGCAGTGTCCCCTTTAACACCTTCAAAGTCAGTGAAGCTTATCGTCACTTGGCTCTCCAAAATATGCTGTCAAAACTTAATCGAAAGATTGTTTATGCCAAAGACCGCTTATTAAACAGCCTGTCATTGGGTGATTTGGGAATTTACAGAACTCAAACTACTATTAATAGCTCCGGAAAGCCCTGACCTTAAGACTATGCAAAATTTGCCATACGGATATTATTTTAAACCCGTGGAAATGACGATGTAAACAAGGTAATTTTGAGACATTTCGAGACAATTTTCCTCATTTTGCGTTCATTTCTTGAGATGTAAGAGTAAAATGCCCTCTCTAAAATAACTTAAAAAACATATTTAGACCCAAAATATTTTCTTAATACTTCGGAATGTGATACATAAATAGTTTATCTTTCAGAAAATGAAAATATCTCATTTTCGACCTCCATTGTCAAATCGACTATTTCAGGCCATTACTTAAAATCAGCCCCAGCGACTTAACGCTCATTTTGTCGTGCCAGGTCAAATATTAGCGAGCATAAGAGCAACAAAAATGCACAGATTTGACTAAATAAAACCATTTCAAGTGAATATCCACTATGAATTTGAGCAGAAAAAAAGAACCGCATTTCTCATTTGACTTTTCGGGCTTGCTACTGGATACAAACGTGTATATTTATTTTGGCCTAATCACTCATATTATCAGGAAATAAAATGCACCTGTAAAGGATTAACTTTTGATTTGATACAGGTGGTTTGTTGAATATTCTTGTACAACCATTCCATCAAAAGCCACAACGTGATGATGTGTATGACGTAGGAGGAATTGAAGAGTTTTTATCAACTACTAGAATATTTCCACAAAAAAAAAAAAAAAGTGGCACTAAATCTCACTGGCTATGGCTGGTTTTGTCCATAAATTAACAGACATTTCCTTGGTGGATTTTTGTGCACAGACATGGGAATCTTCCAAACAATTATGTGTGGCCTCATTTCAAGAAAATCAATAAGCAGATCATAATTATGTGTGGCAAGTTCATCTGATTATGCGTGACGTGGCAATTTGGTCTGATTATGTGCAACATGGCAAAATGGTCTGATTATGTGTGACATGGCAATCTGGTCCAAGTATGAGTGACATGGAAATTCTGTGTGACATGGCAAAATGGTCTGATTATGTGTGACCAAATTGTCATGCCGCACATAATCAGACCAAATTGCCATGTCACTCATAGTCGGACCAAATTGCCATGTCACTCATAATCGGACCAAATTGCCATGTCACTCATTATGATCTGCTTAAATTGATTTTCTTGAAATGATGCCACACATAATTGTTTGGTAGATTCCCATGTCTGTGCACGAAAATCCACCAAGAAAATGTCTGTTGATTTATGGACAAAACCAGCCATAGCCAGTGAGATTTAGTGCCACTTTTTTTTCTTTTTTTGGAAATATTCTAGTATATGCTAGGGGGGAACTTACATATTTTGTTGGGTGTATTTTGTTTTGCTTTATTGCAAGTTAGATAATCATTGTTGTGGAATATCCCCCTCTCTTTCTTTCTGTTTCAAATATAGAACCCTGACATCATCTTAGTCCATTACCTAAATTCTCTTTGTCAAGAAGACTCCAAGTCAGGCAGCATCGGAACCCTATCACCCACTATACCGCTTGTGTACAACCCCAATCTTTGCGAAGGTAAAGCATGGACGAAGGAAGACTTCAAGGAACAGATTAAACCAATGTGTAAGTATCTCATGGCAACTGTATTTTTTACAAGAGATATAATTAACAAACTCCTACAGTTAAAGGTCCGTATGCACAAAAGAGTTAGACGGGTCTAAAGTTAGACCTGGTTTAAAGGTAGATGACCCGATCACATTTTCGTAACACAGAATTATTTCAAACATACGGAGATTTTCACATAATATGAAAGCTCGTATTTTTCTCATCATCATACTGAAATTTGACGGCCTAAATCGGTATAATTACGGAGAAATTGATGAAATAACGTCGAATTACCGCGAATGGTGGTAACCACCGATATAGTTTATGTACTACTCAATGGGTACAGTACAGTTCACAGCATCTTGTGCGTCTAAAATAAGAACCATTAGAGCTATGCAACTCAAACTTTGGAACACGACTTTTTTTAAGGATGACCTTTCATGTAGAATAGAAAACTTCAAGTTGAAAATCGGAATGTGATCGGGTCATCTACCTTTAAGTGAAATTTATTCATGCCTCAAAATCTGTTTTCCTCTGCATTTTCATGAGATATTTTGTGCTATTTTTGAACTTTGCATCCGAATCTTTACAATTTGTTAGCTTATTTGAGAAGGAAATGTTATTAAAGGTGTGCTTTCACAAAAACTAAAATCCACTTAGACCAGGTCTAACTTTAGACCCGGTCTAACTCTTTTGTGCATACGGACCATATATGTGTTTAAAACACTTACACTGTGGGAAATGATAGGCATATTATATATTATATTGGTGACTCTCCTTTCGAAACAATAACATCCGCTCTGCACTTAAAGGCAAAGGTCCACTCTGGGTGAACTAGCTTACACCTGTTCATTTGGTAACAGATGAAATAGAGCTAAGATTTAGAAATCTCAATTCCCAAGGGACCTGGCTGGTCAGAGTGGATCTAAGGGTTAAAGCGATATGACTAATCTTGGTTTGAATAGATAAGCCACGTCATATATTGGTTTAAAAAAGTCTGTATTACATCTATTTGTATGTTGTCTGTAAGAAAATACATTATGGCCTCATCCGTTGTGTGTGTGGGGAGATGGGGGGGGGGGGGGGGGGGGGGGGTGGTTGAAAATACACACTTTTTGCCTAGTCTACAAATTTTACTCAGCTTCATTTTGCTGCACTTGAAATGTCTTCTTACACAGTTTATTGAGACCTTGGCTAAGACTAGCCATGGAGCCTTTTCAACATTTACAGTTGAAGCTTTGCCAGTAATTATGTTGCAAATAAATAATGAAGTATCTATTTCAAGTAAAATGTATGAGCAATCTGATGCATACATGTAATACACATCAGTGAATAACATTTTGCTATATAAATGATGTGTTAGCCCGGGGAGGGGAACTCAAATTTGTTTTTGATGGGGGGGTGCTTTTAGGATATTTTTACCTCAAAAAATGGCTGATTTGACAGGGGTTACCTGTTATTCGGGACCTTTGGTGGGTTTTTTTTGCGATCTCGGACCTGTGTTTACGGTTTTCCAGCACAAATCATACGCCATGTTTAGGGCATTTTGTTGTTGAAAAAAGCGACCTATGAGAGCAGCACATACTGTACATGTACTTGTATACCTTATAAATGTGAGTACCCCAGTGTCATGCTTCTCTGTTTTAATTTGCCATGTTGGCACATTCATAAAAGCCTTACAGAGTTGCCAGACATTGTTGCGTGAAGATATAATTACCTTGACGGCTTATTAAGTTATCAAAGACTAAATAGGGGAATTCCCTAGCCACTAAAGGGAAATTCCCCTTATCGTTATTGAGCGATACTCTCTATGTAAGAATGTAAATTACTATGATCAAATGATGTGCCTTTGATACCCGTAGGCCAAACTAAAATTAAGGTTTGTTTCTGAAAGCCGCGCAGACTGTAAGAATACCTTGTGACTTGACAAAGTTGTCCAATTTATGTCAGTTAAAACTTCTGTCTTTACTTTTGGTTTAATTTAGCATGACTAGTCTAAACGATGCATTGAAATTTAAATACAAACTTTCTTGTATGGCCTAAGGCATCAAGCAGATGTTCGTGCTGCCTTCTTCTACTGACTCTTGATAGTTCAAAAAAGAAAAGAAATTTAAACAAATTCTTATAGTCCTATAGTCGATTCATAAAGTTTGGATGCATTAACCATTTCAGTAAGAGCATTCCATGGTATAGTCACTGTCATAATGCTATAGACGAAATTCAAGCTTTTCACACGAGCGTGTTTTGTTGATGTTCGCGGGCTGTGTCCAGATTAATGACAAAGATCTCCTTGTGCCAGCATCCGAATTGATTTTCTCTCTATTTTGATCCTCATTTATACAAGAAGGGTTAAATATGTGTCACTTGTTAAGATGGCATGTTTGAATAGCGTGCAATTTACCTGGAAAGTTTTAAGATTTGCGCATGGATTGTGTTTTTTTTAGGATGAGTTGCGCAAAGTCCATGATATCGCAGTGAAACCAATGCATCTAACGATGCCATAGTCAACATGATTGGTCCATTATGGAATACAGAGTGAATCAAAAACATTACTCAACTTTGAATTTTTTATTTCTAAACATCTGTTCAAAAATTTCTCAGATTATTTATTCTAGCAAAGGGTTATCTCATTAGCTTTCAAAAGAAATTGGGTAGTTGGTTAACATTGGTTGAGGAAAACATATTTTATGTTCATTTAGATGAAAGTGTACATTTAAAAAAATGAAAAAGATTTGTGATATTTTACTCAATTTTACTATTAAATAACAGTCCACACTCTAATCCACCCATCACAAAATTAAAGCCCAATTTTATATTTGTCTCGCTGAATTCACATCACATAATGATAATGACAATTTCATGTATGAAATAATATCTGAGTAAGTTTAATGTATGTTTGATTTGTCCTATTAATTAGCTATTGTGTACTATGAACAAAATGTATCATTCAGTGGAATAATCATCATTTTGTTCGGTTTCAGAAATGCAGTAACTTTACCAAAATAGTCATATCTGGTTAACGGTACCATGAAATGTCATGATTCTTTTTGCTGATAAATAGTAAATAAAATGCATCTATTGCTTCATACATTGATTGCCTTCATATTCTGGTAATGATTTGTGTTGATATGTATTTTACGTTGAGTAAAGGGTTTTTTACTCACCCTGTAAGTCCAAATCTGGCATTGATCTGCCAATAAACTCGCTATATAATGTACCTAATTTGGATCATCTGTTTCTTATGAATTAAATTGTAAATTACCAAAACCAGATGTTTACCCTATCTTTTTACTATAAAATGTCTTCATAAACACCCTCATTTAAACCAAAATATATCACCTTACTAAATAATGTGAACCATAATAAATATTCGGTAAATATCAGCCTTGTGCCATCCAATGATATAAAGAAGGATACCAAAATTGATTTGCTCTACATCAAAACATGATCATACAATTTACAACCGATGAAACCAGTACTTAATGGGGACATTTTCAAGTTGTACTAATTTTCACGCTTCTGGCACTCTATAAATTGTGAGGTATAACCATTTTTTTAAAAGTGAATGGTTAATACGAACCACAAAATAACACTTTTTTTGAAGAGGTGATTTTGTTTAAATTTTGCCAAGCACAAAATAATCGTGCTCTTGAAAATAAACCAATTATATTGTTTTTCGCAACGCAGTTTCTCAAGCAAGCAGCTGTAATATATTGGCACCTGGTGAAAGACCCTGTCAAATTCAATATGTTATTACTCTTATCTTCTAAGTGCTTACATGGATCCTAGCCATCTTATCTTGTGTCTGCTCTCTCTTGATGTCTTATCACTGCACTTTAATACTCAAGGCTTTTAGAAATCATATTACATGTAGCAGACATGATATTTTGTATATAAAAATCTGAAAGTAGATATTTTCCACTCTAAAATGTAGATCTTTTGCTTCAATTTGCATTTATTTAGCCAAATTTTAGGTGAATTAGCACAGCTGTCGGCTGTTTTTAATATTTCATGGAATTTCAGATTTTTTTCACCTGATATAAATATCATGCCTGTATTAGCTGATCTGCATAGAATCTCCCCCCCCCCCCCCCCCCCCCTCATAAACCTGTGATATTTTGTCACTGCAGAAACATTGTATCTGTATTCTTGTCATTTTACAAAAGCTATTCTGTGCTAGAATGAATTTATTTTTCCTTCACTTGTTGTATTAAAATAAAGGTCTAATTTCTTTCATAAAATTATTAGCACTTTATAATATCAGGCAATACCTTTAAATGTGCAGTTTTTCCCATATTCTAATAGATCTATACAAAATCTCAATTTTTCTACATATCAATCAGATACAACCTTTTTGCACTCAAGCGACAAATTTCAAGTACGATATCAGCTGAGTGCTGTTCATAAGAAGAAGGGAATTATAGCGATACCACCCAAGCGTATATGCGATGTTGTAATCTTTTTAAAATAAGTTGGAAATTTCATATTTTATGTCTTGATTCTGACATCTATTGTGGGCCAAATCCAACCCTTGAAGCCTTTAAAAACAAAGAAACATGGAAGAAGTGGGATTGTTTTCCCCTGAGAATATATTTAAAAAATATTTTGGCCCTTCATGGCCTTCAGCAAACATCATTGGGAACCTCTGCCATTAAGATAAAATTGTGAGATCGAGTTACGAGCTGGCTGATGAAATTTGTAGTAGCAACTTATTATGAATGTCATTCATGTAATCATATTTGTGTTTTGAAAACAATAGTTTTTGCTAAACGGAAGTTCAAAGACCCAACACTTTCAGGAAGTATTTAAACATATAGCATGTTCCATTTAAAATTGGGTTAAAAAATGAACGAGCTAATGATTTTGCAAGCAATGTCCTTTTATGGTGTTCATTTTATACAAATCTAATGCTAAAAAATTGTGAGAAACACAGCGTTGACCTGTCAAAAATGGTTTCCCCCAATTTAAAGGAAATCCCTCATGTGATATGTTTGCAATTTGAGCTGTTGGCAGGGTGTGTGTATATATAGTGTTCGCTCCCCCTCTTTGTTTAAGGAGAGGCGGAGGGGAGGCAAACTGTATACTGCAGACATATGAAAAGGTTTCAGAAATCTGCAAGTGAATGAGTAATAGTATTTTATTTGATGCAAGTTGTATTTGTTTTTCCTGCAGTTGGCTGTGATATCAGGCTGGATAAACACACAGTTATAGCTGTAAGTATGAGACAAGTCAGTTGGTTTCTGTATTTAGATTAGTGGGAGCTAACATTATATAATGATGGGGGACCCAATCAAAATTCATTTTCTTTCGATCTAAGTTGAGATTTCAGTATCAGAGGAAAGCCTATATATTTCTCATTACTCCTGCCAACATTTATAAATTATGAACGTGTAGTTTTGGACATCTTGTACTATTCAGCGTTTACTTTTTTGTGTAAGTAAAGTATATAAACACAAAACTACACTTAATGGTACAGGCTGTCCAAAACTACACATTCAATATTTGCAGTGATTAAGCTTGAAAGTTGCTTTTCCCCCCCACATTTTATGAGTGAATGAGTAAATTACATAGTTTAAGAGTTTAACGGTTTCGACCGTCGGACAAGTTTAAAACTTTCAAACTTTCAACAGGATTAGCTCTGACTTTTTCAGGACCAAATTATTATAATATCAAGCAAAAAATAGAAATTGCCACTTCTCTATTATTATCATTGTTTAGACTGCCCATTGCCCGGTGATTTAAGAATAGGTGCCCCTTTCCTACTTGTAAAACAATTGGTAGGTCTGAAAAGAGCTGTTTAGATGGACATGCCCCTAATTAAATCTTGAACTTTTATTGCTACTTTTATTGCTAGAATATGTATGTATGTAATCTCACAATTAGAGTAAATCACATCCTAAAGTTGTATATATACCATCCAAGCAGTAAGTGAACTGCTCCATTTGCAATTTAAAAAAATCATTTTTGTTTCTATAACAACACCAGCAGTTTAACTCAAATTTTGGAATATGTCCTTATCAGATACTGTTAAACTATAATTTGGCGTATACTTTATTGCACTAATGGAAAATTACTGCTTTTTAGTGGGCATTTGGTTTTGTGAATCTGGACATTTTACTGTTACTCTTTGCATGTATTTAATTTTGCAAATCCACATCCCTCACGAGATTAAATCCCTTGCAAAATTAAGTGGTTTTACAGTAATCCATTATGCACTACTGCTCCATGGGAAATTTTAAATCATGTTTGCTTATTTAACAACACCAGCGAAGCAGTTTGACTCAAATGTTGGACTATGTCCAAATCAGATAACCTATCTGTAATGATACACAACTATTTCACTCTTCGTGTTATGAACCATTGGCCATTCCTTTCCTCTTCCACATCAGCCACAAATAGAAAGTCACTATATAAACAATATTTTTGGTGGGAAATATATTGATATTTGAATAACATTTCTGTGATTCAATTTGAAATTAATTCAATTTATGGGATCATAACCTATGTATGGCTTAATGAAGTAAATCTGTCATTTATACCATTAATTTTGTTGTTACATATTTGATTTAATATAAAAGCAGTCCTCAAATGTATTTTGTTTTTGTAAGGTACAGCATAGGGTTGCAATCTTTTTTCATGGGTGAATTTTGTATCTGGCAACAATTGTAACTGCAAAACTTGTATTGCAATTTTACACCAGATTGTCTTTTGCGTGCAGTGTTCATCAATCCACACTAATGCGTGACTGCTGAATCCAAGTGTGATATTAGTGAGATGTGTGATCATTCCGACCACTCAATGAGCATGAACACCAAAGTATATGAACCATTCCTTTCAGAAGTATTTACATGAGTGTATTTGAAAAAACAATGATACATTAAAAATATCTCCAAGAAAGTGTTTTTTTCCAACACATTTCTCACTTTGTTTCTCTTTTTCACAGAGCAATGATTCTGTTGAGGCCATCGTACAGTTCATGTTGGATGAACAAGATAGGCTCCTGAGAGCAAATGAACAAGATAGTCTCCTAAGACCAAAAGGCTCACCATCCGAGAGACATCTAAAAGCTAAAGATGTAAAACCTAGCACATCAGGTAATTATTACATCACCTCATGTGGACCCTGCCAGATCCTGTGCAGATCTTTTCTCATTGAGACTAATCTTGAACAGTGTTTTGTTTCTTTTTTCAATTTCATGCCCGTGAGGGTCTTTATTTATTTACAAGCTCTCAACATAAAAAGACAATGTAATAAACAATGTACATGTACATACACACACAACAACAACAAAAACACACACCATCAATCGGTATTTTGTAATGACAACATTCACTATAAATAATCAATAATAAATACAGAATTATTTTACAATAAAGGCTCCCATTTTTTAATATGGCCTCCCAGCTTTCCTTTACTCATGGCAATTTGTTTTTCAACTTTTTGCACAGAAAAGACCCATTCTTTAAATTGTATAAAAACCAACCTTGATTCTTGAACTCGACACCTATAAATGTACTTCTTAGCCAATATGATAATCATATTAATGAAATTGGTATTGTTTACCTCATAATACCCAAGACAAACATTGATATATGAAATAGTAATTTGGAATTTCAAATCATTTAACCATTTGATTACTTCCTTCCAAAAGGAAGAAGCCGAAACACACAACCACATTAAATGTTTGACAGTTTCCTTCTCATCCTTACAGAAAGTACATTTATCACTCTCAACTATACCAATTTTAAAAAGAAACACATTAGTTGGTAGAATCCTATGAATAAATCTGTACTGGAAATAATGAGAATGTGCATCAATTGTGCACTTATAAGGTAAAGAGTAAACTTCATTCCAATTGATTTTATTATCAGTAACACTAACAAACTCCTCTACCCACTTGTGCTGAGCGGTAGGTGTGATATTACTCTGGTTCAACAATTTATATGCAAATTGGCTTCCTTTCACTGCATTGTCCAGGTCAATCAATACCTTGGGTGTCTGGCTTTGTTTACATTTTGTCAGATAGCCTTTATAGTGTTTGGAGATCACATTAATCAGACCCAAGTATTTCAAAACATTACAATCAATGTCATACTTTTTCTTGAAGTCAATATATGGCATCCAATGTTTATCATGAATTAAATCAGAGATAAAATTAACACCTTTGATGCTCCATGATTTAAAATACACAGTTTTTTTGTTAATCTTTATATATGAGTTATACCATAAAACATCATCAATATTACCTTGACAAGCATTTCTTAACTTAAACCAGGACTTCAAAACATCTTTTAGAAATGTGATACAAATTTTATCATAATTAAAATCAGAATGAGCTGCAGGTTTACATGACCATATCCAATCACCACCAACTTTTGACAATTCATTCTTAAACAAAATTTTCCACTTCCCTTTATTCTCACTATTCAAAAATCTTTTAACCCAGGCAATATTTAGAGAATCAATAAAATGGTAAATATTTGTCATTTTCAGACCACCATTCTCTTTATTACAGTACAGTACGTCCCGTTTGATTTTATCTGGTTTCCCGTTCCAAATAAATTTGAACAAGATTTTCTCAACCTTCTTAACAAAATTCATTGATGGATTTGGCAAAATAGAAAACAAATAAGTCAACTGGGACAAAGCTAAAGATTTAATAATTGTTATTTTACCAATTGGCGTGAGATCACGTTGGGACCAGATATTAAGAATGGAGCTCAATTTCTTACACTGTGGCTCGAAATTAAGCTCAGAAAGCTCATTTCTGTTAAGTGAGATCATAACACCAAGAAATCTAATCGGACCTTTAGTAAACTTATACTTCTCATCAAGAAAAGTATTCTCATTATCATTCTTCAATGAACCAATGTTTAAGAACACAGATTTATCAACATTTAAATGTAAACCAGATATGGACCCAAAATTGTTCACAACTTTAATTGCTTTCAAAATTGATTTTTTTGAACCATCTAAAATAATTGTGGTGTCATCTGCAAATTGGGTTATTTTTACGTGAGTCTCATTATCAATTTGTAGACCTTTAATATCATTGTTATTTCTGATAGAAATAGCCATCAATTCTGCACATAAAATGAAAATATAGCAACTCAGCGGGCATCCTTGCCGCACACCACGAGATAAATCAAAATATCTGGAGACATGACCATTATTAATTACACAACTATTAATTTGCGCATAAAAAATTCCTATCCATTTTCTCAACTCATTACCAAAACCAAAGTACTCCAGGCATTTTTGAACATACTTCCACTCTAATTTATCATAGGCTTTTTCAAAATCAATGAAGAAAAGGGTACCAGGCATATTGTTTACATCTGCATATTCAATTATGTCAAGAACTAGCCGCACATTTTCACCAATATACCTGTTGGATAAGAAACCTGTTTGATCATTAGAAATTACAGAGCTTAATACCTTCTTTAATCTATTTGCAATCACTTTGGTAGCTATTTTGTAATCAACATTGAGTAGTGTAATAGGTCTCCAATTCTTTAACAGCTCCTCGTCCTTACCATCTTTGGGAATTAAAGTTATGACCCCTCTTCTTTGACTTACAGATAGCTGACCAGATTGAAAAGCGCTATTAAACGACTTAACTAAAATTGGACTAATCTGGTTCCAAAATATTTTGTAAAACTCAATTGGGTATCCATCTGACCCTGGACTTTTACCATTTGGCATAGATTTAATAACATTTACACATTCACCAATCGAAATAACACCTTCACACATGTTCGCCTCGTCACTTGATATTTTAGGAATGTCATCTACAGTGATATCAATTTTATGAAGAATGTTTTCATCTATACTATAGTCAATATTGTGTTTCTACTTACATTTCTTAATCCCCTAAAGTCCAACAAATCTAAACTGCGGAAGAAGTCTTCAATATTGTTCATAACTTGGCCAAAATAGAGTTCAAATCAAATTTTCTCAATAAATATAACTGATACAGTTACGTCTTTACTCTAGACCAAGTCTGTTCTGCGACTTGTACACTCGGAGACCTGTATTAGTTTGATATGTCATCCATGCGCAATCAATACAAGTCAACCAAATATTAAACTAAAATTAAACAAATCAATAACTAAATACAAAAAATAAATAATGAATTTAAAGGCAGGAATGGAGAGATGGATCAACATTCATTATTTTGGCATATTATATCAAGCAAATACTTTTGTTGTATTCCTAAATTATTGTAATCTTTTTAATCTGTATTTTTCCATGTTTTCCACAGGTGGTAATACAACTCCTGTTATGCTGAGCCCAAAACCCATGATCAAAACTGAAGACAACAGCGAGGCCTGTAACGCTGACACTAAGGATCAGATAATGCCGCTTGTCATTGTCGTATCTAATGCTAGCGGCTCTGCAAGTGCCGGGCCGCCAGTCTTCACCGTTGCTAAAACAGGTGGAATGCGAACAATCACCCCTCTTGCTTCTGTTTTACGCAATGCAGCGCCAAGTGTGTACCGCCAAATAACGATCAGCGGCGAAGTGGTACGTCAGGCTTTGCAGCGCAGTCCGAATGGGAGCAGTAGCAGCTCAAGCGAAGAAGTTACCATCATATCCCCTCCTCCCTCGGATTCGCCAGCTAGAACAATATCGTGTGAATCATCCCCACAAAGCTCTCAGGCTGTAGCGAGTCCTTCAACAAATAGTGCAGGAGACGGCGCTAAAAACATTCAGCCGAGAAGAGTGATAGGATTTTCAACACCACAGGACTCAACAGAGCTGCAAAGAATGGTGGAAAATGACCCCAATCTGATCACCATTCAGAACCGATTCCAGAACGTTGAACAAATGGACCCGACACCGTCTCCACTTTACAAATATTTCAGACACCAGCTTGACAAAAGGAAAGAAAATGACATGTCAATGGAATCCCAGAGTGCAACGACCTCAACTGGTGCGGTAGTCTCCCAAAATTGTACAGATAGTTTTATGGAAGCCGTCACATCACCGCAATCTACGACAACCTCACATGCATCTGGTATGCCCACCATGGCATCCGGCTATCACCCAAATCAGACCACTACTCCGACCCCAGCTAATATCAACGAGATCCCTCAAGCGCAGATGAACATGGTCGGCAATTTCACCCCAGTGCAGGTCACTACGCAGGGTACGGTGCCCTCCTTTGGCAACATGCCACAAAACATGCGCTTCAACTTTAACCCGAATCCTCCTAGGACATCACCATCGACAATGACCACTCCGTACGCACCGCATCAGCTCGCTCATGACATAGGCTCCTTACCAATCCCATCTGATATAGATTTAGACTTTGACACAGACATTTTCGACGGATCATTAGCGGGCGTCAACCCCAGTTCATTGAACGATCTGCAACAAACCAACACAGTGCAATCACATTCCTTATCTTCAACAGGGTCAAATATGAATCAGGGTCAAATTTTACAACATGTAGGACCTAGAGACCCCAACAACACAGGTACTGGTCCTCTCGCAACATTTCCGGGTATGCCGACGGGAGGTAGACTAGAAGATAACGCTTTGGCGTCTGTCACAGAATTTTCTCCAGATTGGTCTTACCCAGAGGTAAGTCAAGGCTTAACCCTAACCTTCCTTTACCTTACGAAACACTACGGCAAAAAACAATGTCCACACACATGCTACAGCATTTGATTGGATGACGTCATCAACCAAAGTGATATGTATATACGAAATCGCTGCCCGGGCTTGTGTTGGGCTATCGAATCCCAGTGGTTTAGCTGTGATTATTTGGGTAAAAAATTCATACTTTATCCCCCTCCCATGGTTTTAAAAAAAACATAGTCTGGCTGGTTAGGGTTATAAGATCCATTAGCATAAGTGTCCAAACAGTGGATTCGAACAACTGGATAAATAATAAATGAAAATATAATAGCAAACTACTTCCACATATTTGAGTATCAATTCGAGGGTTTAGTGCAACAAAGGGCTATCTGCATTTTGGTCATTTTGAGGAAAAAGTGAATTAAAGATTTGTACCCATCATTGTCACCAATTGCTTTTGACAAGTTAAAATAAATGCTATTCAAACTTTTTTGATACGGTTAATTTACTATTTTCTCATAATTAGGTTCCTGATCTTGTGCGGATCATTTTGATACCAAAATCTCATTTTGGCCAAAAATGCAGATAGCCCTTTGTTACACTAAACCCTCGTATTGTGGGTTGAATGACTTAAACTTGTGACATTTATAGACAAATACATTGACAAGCTTTTTCAGATTACAGGATGATGCACAACTTTTGCCTCATTTGAAATCTCAGATGTGTTTAAGTATCCATTTTAGAATAAGTTTTGAGAAAATGCATCCATGGCTTTCTTCTATAGATGTTTTATGCAACAATGGTAAATGGGGTGTATCTTAATGGAAAAGTCAACATACTGATTTGATTTAGTGTGTTTATGCTTGATACTATTTATGGAAAATTGACTTATTCAGCAGCTAATTTGAGCAAAAATGTGGAACATTGTCAGAATAATTCAAATTCATAAAAATTATTTTTTCTGATCTTTGATACATCTTGTATCCAACCAAAGATTCAAATACATGAAAATAAAGAGTTAAACTACAATTTGAGGCATCCCATTTTCATTTACTCCATTGATTTGTTAGCAAAACCAACACTTTAATTGTCTGTAACTTGACAATTTGTATTTGATGTTTTTAGATAAAGTGATTTTCAATAATCCGTAACTTTGGTTAGGAATGTGATATAACATTTACTTTGTACGAAAATGCTCCTTAACATAATAATTCGTTCTCTGTTCACATGCAGGGTGGTGTGAAGATTTTAGTAACAGGCCCGTGGCAAAACAACAACGCCAACTACCAGTGTATGTTTGATAGCTTTGCAGTGCCGGCATCTCTTATACAGACTGGAGTTCTGAGATGTTACTGTCCAGGTATGTGTATGTTTGATAGCTTTGCAGTGCCGGCATCTCTTATACAGACTGGAGTTCTGAGATGTTACTGTCCAGGTATGTGTATGTTTGATAGCTTTGAAGTGCCGGCATCTCTTATACAGACTGGAGTTCTGAGATGTTACTGTCCAGGTATGTGTATGTTTGATAGCTTTGCAGTGCCGGCATCTCTTATGCAGACTGGAGTTCTGAGATGTTACTGTCCAGGTATGTGTATGTTTGATAGCTTTGCAGTGCCGGCATCTCTTATACAGACTGGAGTTCTGAGATGTTACTGTCCAGGTATGTGTATGTTTGATAGCTTTGAAGTGCCGGCATCTCTTATACAGACTGGAGTTCTGAGATGTTACTGTCCAGGTATGTGTATGTTTGATAGCTTTGAAGTGCCGGCATCTCTTATACAGACTGGAGTTCTGAGATGTTACTGTCCAGGTATGTGTATGTTTGATAGCTTTGAAGTGCCGGCATCTCTTATACAGACTGGAGTTCTGAGATGTTACTGTCCAGGTATGTGTATGTTTGATAGCTTTGAAGTGCCGGCATCTCTTATACAGACTGGAGTTCTGAGATGTTACTGTCCAGGTATGTGTATGTTTGATAGCTTTGAAGTGCCGGCATCTCAGACTGGAGTTCTGAGATGTTACTGTCCAGGTATGTGTATGTTTGATAGCTTTGCAGTGCCGGCATCTCTTATACAGACTGGAGTTCTGAGATGTTACTGTCCAGGTATGTGTATGTTTGATAGCTTTGCAGTGCCGGCATCTCTTATACAGACTGGAGTTCTGAGATGTTACTGTCCAGGTATGTGTATGTTTGATAGCTTTGAAGTGCCGGCATCTCTTATGCAGACTGGAGTTCTGAGATGTTACTGTCCAGGTATGTGTATGTTTGATAGCTTTGCAGTGCCGGCATCTCTTATACAGACTGGAGTTCTGAGATGTTACTGTCCAGGTATGTGTATGTTTGATAGCTTTGCAGTGCCGGCATCTCTTATACAGACTGGAGTTCTGAGATGTTACTGTCCAGGTATGTGTATGTTTGATAGCTTTGCAGTGCCGGCATCTCTTATGCAGACTGGAGTTCTGAGATGTTACTGTCCAGGTATGTGTATGTTTGATAGCTTTGCAGTGCCGGCATCTCTTATACAGACTGGAGTTCTGAGATGTTACTGTCCAGGTATGTGTATGTTTGATAGCTTTGAAGTGCCGGCATCTCTTATGCAGACTGGAGTTCTGAGATGTTACTGTCCAGGTATGTGTATGTTTGATAGCTTTGAAGTGCCGGCATCTCTTATACAGACTGGAGTTCTGAGATGTTACTGTCCAGGTATGTGTATGTTTGATAGCTTTGAAGTGCCGGCATCTCTTATACAGACTGGAGTTCTGAGATGTTACTGTCCAGGTATGTGTATGTTTGATAGCTTTGAAGTGCCGGCATCTCTTATGCAGACTGGAGTTCTGAGATGTTACTGTCCAGGTATGTGTATGTTTGATAGCTTTGAAGTGCCGGCATCTCTTATACAGACTGGAGTTCTGAGATGTTACTGTCCAGGTATGTGTATGTTTGATAGCTTTGAAGTGCCGGCATCTCTTATGCAGACTGGAGTTCTGAGATGTTACTGTCCAGGTATGTGTATGTTTGATAGCTTTGCAGTGCCGGCATCTCTTATACAGACTGGAGTTCTGAGATGTTACTGTCCAGGTATGTGTATGTTTGATAGCTTTGCAGTGCCGGCATCTCTTATGCAGACTGGAGTTCTGAGATGTTACTGTCCAGGTATGTGTATGTTTGATAGCTTTGCAGTGCCGGCATCTCTTATACAGACTGGAGTTCTGAGATGTTACTGTCCAGGTATGTGTATGTTTGATAGCTTTGAAGTGCCGGCATCTCTTATACAGACTGGAGTTCTGAGATGTTACTGTCCAGGTATGTGTATGTTTGATAGCTTTGAAGTGCCGGCATCTCTTATACAGACTGGAGTTCTGAGATGTTACTGGCCAGGTATGTGTAATAGAACTTGTCATTGCTCGTATACCAACTTGTAGTGAATACTATAGTTAGTCGAGCCTCTGATGTATTCTGTTAGCCGACCACACCTCATGTTACATTGATACCTCTTAGCTTTTTGAGGTGTTCCTATGACAATCTTAGTAAGTCGTTATATTTCCAAACTTTCACAGTAATAATTCTCTGAAAATCAGTACTGGTTAGTTAAAAAACTGAAAAAAAATGTGGGCACTTTTTAGTCAAATTTTCCAAAGATATTAGACTAGGTTAAAAAAATGAGAATTAGAAATGAGAAATTAGTCCCTAAATTAGTTTCTTTATATCATCATCAAGTGATTTGGGCATTATTTTTGTTAGCTTTGTTCAAAAGATTTGGGTCAAAAAATTGATGCAAAATTTGGATTATCTAAATTCCTTCCCTTTCCAAGAATGTAGTTTTTTATATACATTTGAGTCATAGTTCAATAATTAAAGCACTCACAAAATTCATAAAGTGACTTCCTTGAGTTCCCTTAAGGCCCAAAACTTGTGAGCGTCTGATTATTCCAATCTATACAGTGAACATTTACAGCAAAACATAAAAATGATAACATGCTAAGGATAACCCGGAAGCTAAAAAACTTATAATATTGATAATCATATTGATTTGTTTGACCTTTTCCAGCTCATGAAGCAGCGCTTGTTACACTTGAAGTATCGTGCAATAACACAGTCGTCTCCAAATCAGTGGTGTTTGAATACAAAGCACGTAGTGCCTCACAGCAAAGACCTAGTGCACAACACGAGTGGCTTTCTTTGGAAGGTAGGTGTAAAAACTATCAGAAGAATTGTCACAAGAGTGGAACAGTGGATAGAATATCATCGCTGTTCTATCAAAACCTCGTATCTCCATCTATCCCTTCAGCATGTATAAAAGTATATATGTTCTATGTATAACCTTTGGGCAATCTGCTTTAAACATGTTCAAGGGCCAAAATACATCTGTCAAAACTGTGTAAGTGCTCTTCCCCCTGAACATGTCTCAAGTAAGTAGGTCAAATTCAGTAACAAAACGAGGTGCAACAGATGCCACGACATGCGTTAAAACGTAGTGTGAAAGGGTCAAAATGAATTATCTTACTTTACTGATTACTACTAGCAGAAAAATAATACAAAAAGACAAATGTGTTTGAAATGGAGCCCAAAAGCTGCCTGCATCTATGTCAGTTGTTTTGCAGGTGCTTTTCAACATTTCAATCTGGTTACAAAGGGCCGTATTCTCGTACGTAGTTAAACACGGTTTTAAGCTAAACGCGCGTCTAACTTTGACTTTAGACACAGCGTTTAACTAAACGCAATTCTCGTACATTTGTTTTACTTAAACACGCGTCTAACTCGCCGAAATGTGTCTAACTTTAAACATGGGTACGGGGGTAGTTTAATGCGTGTTTAACTAAACTCGCGCACCAACTGTATGCCTTGAATGATCACTCATCCATGCCCGGTGCAAGCCGATGTGCGGATCGCGTAGTCTTTAAAAGTACCGTGTATTTAAGGCATTCGGTCGATATTTATTGTACTCCATTAGGGCCACAATGAATTCAATACCTGTATACGATCAACGCAGGACCACTCTGGGAACGAGATTTGCAGAGTTTAAAATCGTGTTTTGTTAAACACGTCGTTTAAAGGATAAACTCACGTTTAAGTTAAACACTCGTTTAGTTAAACACGGTTTTAAGCTAAAACCATGTTTAGTACGAGAATACGGCCCTATATGTTTAGAAGTTCACATTCGATATCAATTAAAAAAAAACGGATGCATATTTATTCAATTGTGGAATATTTTTATTATTGTGGAAATGTGCAGTTAGATTTATTGATAGAAAAGTGAGCATGTTCATTATCATTCATTTACTTTTTCATGATTATTTTACAAGGGTGTGATCTAGGATTATTATCCACCAATCTGGTGGAAGAACTCACTTTGAGGTTAAGAACATATTCTATTCTTATGGCTTTATACAGAGAATCAATTTCGCATGTCACTATTGGAACGGCTGGAGCAGATGGAGAGACGAGTAGGTGCAGGTAATGCTCCACAGCAAACAAGACAACCACAGGTAAAATATTATATTGATTAAACCTGACATCCCAGAATCTCATGGCAGGATCAGAAAACAGGAAAGGCATTTGGGGGGGGGGGGGGGGGGGGCATATAATATGCAGAAGAAAATCTAAAGATGTGCTCTTTTTTCAACTGAAGATTAACATGACATTTTTCAGTCTGCAAAAAAGGAATTAGAAAAAGTGTATGTAAAAACTGCTATCTCCTTTTTGTAAATTATGACCACTTTCTAATATTATGGCTAAATATTTGTGTTTATTCAGGGTTCCGGGGGAGGCAACCGACACTTAACATTTGAAGATCGTATCGTGAGCATCTGCGAGAGACTTATGCTCTCTGCTGCTGCATCGGTATCAACAACACAACAGCAGCCCCAACAACAAACTATGAAGATGGACCAAGCAGACCGTGGTATGACTCTGCTCCATCTTGCTGCGGCATTGGGATACTTTAAACTTATCGATGTTCTTGTGAGATGGAAGTAAGTGGCTTTAATTTATATTTGATTCCCCCTCCCCCACTCCCTCTCTCTGAGGAGGAACCAAAGTTGCCTTTAGTATGACTGTTTACTGTACTTGGGGTGGTGGGTGGTGACTCAATGTCGGCCCATTTGTTTCACATGGTGTTTACTATTCTACATGAATATATACATATGTGATGCGATCTGTGAAAACACGCCACATGGTGGGATTTTTCATATTTGTATCATAAGAAAGCTGCAACTGTGCTGATTACAGAACTGTTTCGATCATTTTTCTATGATCACTACAAAAAAAATAAGAGTGAATGATGATTGTGATGTCATAAAAACTACAAAACAAGAAATCATGAAAACAGGCCAAAAAGGTACATAGTTCAATAGAATAACATTATAAGGTTAATCAGAAAAGTGACTTAAGTAAGATTTTGAAGGTGAAATTTCATAAAAGATGATGACACAAAGTATAAGAAATTAAAATTCTAAAACAAATCTAAAAAACTGATTTTTGATTTTTTTAATTTTACCCATAATCCCTAAGTTCACATTTTGTGACATCTGACGGGTTTCACAGATCGCATCACATATTCCAAAATCAGAGTTAAATTGCTCCATTGGTTTTTAATATAGAAGCAAAATACACTTCTAAATTTACCCATTGAACTGTACACAAACTTATAGTGCGATTAACTGTTTATGAAGGTAATTCACATATACTAACCAAAGGAACTACTCTCAGGCCTAACATTTTACGATGGCAATGAGAAAAATACAGGTTTTCTTTTGATACCAAAATCTTAATTTTGATGGGATAAGTTTGATTTAATCTGTGGTATTTCATCCTGCCCAGGTTTAAAGCTTAGCCCCCTCTGCCCTTTCCGACCGGTCGCTATTTTTTTTTTCAAAGTAAAGAAAAAAATAAGAAAAAAATGAAAGAAGCACGTAACAATAAAGAAAGATGAAAACGTGTTTTTGAGTAGTATCTGCCTGTTTAAAAATCAAATCAAAAAAATCAACAACAAAATTCAACAAAAAATTCAAAAATCAAAATCAAAAAAAAAAAATCATCTTTGAAACATGTTTTTTGTGTAGTATCTCCCTGTTTAAATTTTCAACAACAAAAAATCCGACCGTCCGACCCAGACTCTGGCCATGAAAGGGCAAGTCAACTTTTTTTGTTGGCCTTATGGTACAGTGCAGTTTCATGTTTTTCAGCTGAATTAGGATATTCTAACCTTATGGAGTTCACCAGAATTCATGTATACACCTTCCCCATGGAAAGCTTAGTAATTGAGTATTGAATAAACACAAGCGTATATATATTGTTTAGCAATTCACAAGAATTTCAATATAATACAATCATAGGCAACTCCCAATCATACAATGAATGTTTTTGTTTGACCGTCAGGAATGAAAGACATGGACTTCTGTTAGAGTTTGAGGTGGATGCCATGAATGTGGACCACTTCTCGTGCACACCCTTGGTAAGTAATCTCAACTTCAGTCAGAATTAACAGAATCATTACAAGCTATTACATTTTCAATATGTTATACATACAAATTGAAAGCCAAGAGGAAATATTTCTCTCAAATGATTGTTAACCTTTTTTATCTCATTTTCAGATGTGGGCCTGTGCACTTGGCCACAAAGAAACCGCCCTTCTTCTCTACCATTGGTTCCCGGCAGCCTTGCACGTCTGTGATTCTCTCGGGCGCCTACCTGTAGACGTTGCCAAATCCAGGGGTCACACCATGCTAGCAGATTGCCTAGAGAGGTTAGAGTTTGAAGGTCAAAGGTCACAGAATCCTTCAAGTCCCAGCTCGATCAGTCAACCTATCGAGATACCGCAACCAAAAACCAACAAACTTCCGGCTTTCATGGTCTCATCCCCTGCCTCTCCGACGCCTGAATCTTCATCAACGTCTGCGATTTCTCCGTTGGTGTTCGATTCTCCGTCGCCATCTTCCGGGTGTCTTTCACAGCTGTCCATCAGTCCGACATCTCAAGGATTTCTTAGTCCTAACTCCATGCAGTCTCAGAGCCCTCATGTTGGTGCTGCTGCTGGTAGCGCTTCTGTTACAAACGCTGGCACCAACACTACTAGAGGCAATCCATTTGACATGGGTTTGGCGCACGGTGGAATATTCTCAAATTTGGACATGGCTTGCCTGGACTCGCAAGTGGGCGAGATATTACGCGGATATGGAAGACCTCCACAGTCGTCGGGATCGTCGTCAAGTCAACCTACGTTACGTCCCAGTGCAGCTGCAGGTCATCGTCAAAATCAATCAACCAATCAGGAGTTGTCCAGCCAGCAGCTTTTGTGTGGAGTTAATACGGGTATGTATGTTGATTTGAACAGGTTATTAATCATGTATTCTCTACAAGGCAATCTATCATTTAGAACACAACACCATAAGCCTTTTTAAAATATGGCAGGCACAAAAGTAGATGGCATACTACAACTTGCGTAATCTGTATAGAGCGGACAAAAGATGAAACTCATCCTCTCCTTTTGTGCCTGCCATATTTCAAAAAAGGTTTATACACCCAAGTTTACAGACCAAAACACAAGTTGTTAGCAATGATACAAATTATCCATTTTTTCTTCTAAAACTAAGAACAAGTTGGGACATGATGTGTATAGAGATTTGTTCAAACACAAATGCTGAATCACCCTGTAACTTATCTATCATATTGATACACTGTAAATGTGTGTTGTATAAGAATAGGTCACATATGTGTAAGTCTAAAATGTATAGGAATGAGGAAATAAGAAAAAAGGTAAAAGTAAAAGTAAAATGTAACTTATCTGCCAATTGATTGTTAGAATTCTTGAATATAGCGAGGATATATATTAGCATTTCATATGTAAATTTTATCGAATTATATGTTGGCAATTGGTGAATGATGTACCTATGTTTATAAATACAAAATAAAATAAATTTCCTATATTTTGCCCACAGGTAAATTTTTGCGTGAAAATGACAGAGCAAGCACGTCGGCACACACCTCGGGTCATGATCCTCGTAGTTCTCAAGATCATGGACAGGATGGTCGTTGTGATTCTCCCATGCAGGTTGATGCTATGATGGAAGCCATGGAAGGCATGGAGGGACAATTTGACCTGGGAAATAACAATAAGGTAACAATTAGGGTGTGTACTATTCTCCTATTATTATTTTATATTTAGTATTTTGTATGTACATTGTTGTGTCCATTTCCTTTAGGCATCTACCATCTACTCCTATGAAATTTAACACAAGATACTGTAAAACACTATAATTTCGCGGATACTTTATTTCGCGAATTTAAAATAACTGCTATATAGCGGGCATTTGATTTCGCAAATCTGGATATGTTATTTTTATTTTCAATGCAAAATTGTCAGTTTCGCTAGTATTTCATTTCGCGAAACTGCATCCCTCGCAAAATTCCCAAAATTAAATCCCTCGCGAAATTAAGTGGTTTTAGAGTACGTCTGTCTTTTTGAGATAAGGCAAACTCTGCACACCCAACTGCTGATTATTTGTATTTCCCAGGTTTCATTTGAACCAAAGTTTGCCTTATTTGATTGTATAGCCAGTTGAGATACTGACATTCTCTACTGTGCTTCACACTCGTCAATAAACCTTATCAATGTGTTGCTGTTTCCTCTGCAACAATTTATACATTCAATTATTTTTTGAGGTGGATTTAGTTTCAAAAGAAAAGAAAAGAAAGAGCAACTTTTGTACTCTAATTGATTAAAGGTGTGCAAATTACAAGAGACATTTACTTTGCTATTAGTTAAAGATAACAATCAGTGATGTGAGCGAGTTGTGTAACTTCAAGTCATAATTAGCCATGTCAGGTTACAGATCTATAAGAGTGGCTCAAGCAAGTCAAGTCGTATCTTTCTCAATTGACCTCAAGTCAACTTAACACATTCCAAGCGGCTATTAGTAGTTTTACCATTACAAAACAGATTTTCAGAAACCTTTCGCAATTTTCAAAGTCTTATCTTAAGGATTACTGAACCAATACTAGGCATGTTTGTACCTCTTTCAATGCATATCTCATGGGGTTTCCAAATATGGTAATGAAAGTCAATAATTTTGACATTTTTGAAACATTTTGTGACATTTTGGAATGTCGTCCGTAAACGCCTGCCGCGTGGAAAGTGTTAAGTCATTGCAATTCAAGTCAAGTCACTTATAGAGCCTTGTTAGTGAAGTTGTAGTTGTAATTGAATATTGAATTATTAGCAATCCAACTCATCCAATACCTTAATGCTTTGTATCCCTTCACTAGGAACAATATCTAACCCTGGCAGAACAGATCCTGGATGCATTGCCAGCAAGAATCAAGGAGATCAACTTTGCAGATTTTCCCATTCCTGAGAATGACATTCCTGCTGCGTCGTCGGTGGATGGAAATGGGCCACATGGTGATATGTACGGCTACAGGTAAGGAAGGAATGTCCGCCTGCAGTCACTTACTTACACTTAAGATAGGCTGTTAGCCTTTATGATTCCATATCCTATTTTTGTCCAATATGTGTCAAGTCTGTTTTGAAAGAGTTGACGGTTTTTACGTTGACCACATCTGTAGGCAGCTCATTCCACTGGTTGATGACTCTCATCGGGGAAAACATTCCTTCTGCAATTGAGATTCTTGATCAGTGCTGGTTTGAATGGCAGGGCTTTTTTCCTCAAAATGTTGCATTTGCAAATGACCATTTCAATCAACTAGAAATCTAAAATGTGATGTTTTTGACTTACGACTTCATTTTCTTCATGGCATTACAATTTTCCATTAAATATATGACAATGTTAAGAAGATTTTTGGAACATAAAATCATCCATTTACGATATCTTTCTCCTATCTCTTATCAGAAATCCGTACGAAGTGAGTTCACCAGCCAGCACATACAGTACTGATTCCTGCCTGCCTAGCCCAAGTAACCTGAGTTTTGAAGACGACAGCTCCACGGCGGACTGGTGCGAATTCCTGCAAGGGGGCAATTATAACAGTAGCTTTAATAGGCGTGTGATGGGAGCCTTCTCACTGCTTAAACTTAATGGTAGGAACTTAAGTTTGAATTTCTGCAAGGGGGCAATTATAACAGTAGCTTTAATAGCCGTGTGATGGGAGCCTTCTCACTGCTTAAACTTAATGGTAGGAACTTAACTTCGAATTTCTGCAAGGGGGCAATTATAACAGCTTTAATAGCCGTGTGATGGGAGCCTTCTCACTGCTTAAACTTAATGGTAGGAACTTAACTTCGGAATCAACAGTGTACATGGGGAAATAATCCAAGTGTGTATAGTCCTTTCTTGTAATCCCAACTGCTAACTGACTGAAAGTTAAAAAAGGTAGTGAAATATTCTGTTATAATCCCACTCGGTTATGTTGGCATCATGAAGCTGAATTTAACATCCCAAATGTCTCAAATTATACCTTTTTCAGCAAGTGCTTAATCTTTTTTCTCTGGGTATAAACACCTCATTTGAATTGAAAATGTTATGAAAATATATTTGCAACAACAGTTTGAAAATAGAATTTTTACAAAAATATGACTAAATCCCATTTGGATTATCTTTTAAGTTGCCGTATTATCCCTATTAAGCGCCCAGGGCGGTTAGCAAAGTCATTTTGGGTGGGCGCTTATTATGTTACCTGTTTTTAAACTAATTTATCGTGGAGACTGTCGAATTCGGCAAGGTTGCGAAGACATTTTGTGCGGTAAACATACCAATAATATTTTAGCTCATATTCCATAAATAGTTGTGAATGACGATTCGCTGACGGGGAGAGAGGGCGGCGGTGGCGATCAAACCAGGCTTACTGGTACTGCTTTACTGAAGGACGCCGTGGCGAAAAATGTTGTTGCACAGTGCAACGGTAATTGAAAAGGTGGACGCTTGTCATTATCTTGAGTCTTAACAAAGCAAACGTAATGGCAGATAACCTGTGACAGTGAACAAGAAAATCCCGTAATATTTTTGAATATTTTTTGGTCATATTCTTACAGATGGTGAACAAAGACAGTTGTACAAGGCAGCACTGGTCATACAAAATGCATTCCGACAGTACCGGGTAAGCAATGTAACATTAGGCAAAATACACAACATGTTTCACAAATTTCTTTTAATCTGCATTATATTTTCTTCACCAAAGATGCTCCGTTCCGTATTCAAACAGGTTTACTTTTCTAAGTAATTTAAAATCGTGGCCACCTTTCTCTTAGTAATGAAACTGTGCCCAAATTCTTTACCAACAACTAAAAACATGGCTTTTTCAACAAAGTCTCCTCACAAAATGAACTCATCATGTATGGCTTTTACATGAGTTCAATCGGTTCATACAATTCTCATAGTTAACCCCCTGGGCACTACCGGCCGATCTTACAGTGGTTCTGATTGGTTTATTGCAAGATATACTCATTTGAATGGCCAATTAAAATGCAGCTTGTAAAATATTTCACTCTAATCTTTATCAGGGATACAATTATTCTAACAATATCTCTGATTGGTGCAATAAATGATATATCCATCTTTCTGACCAATCGGCCGGTAGTTCTCAGGGGGTTAAGAAAAAATAGAAACATCTCAATGTTTAGAAAGACCCCCAACGTAGATAAAGTATTTACGTAGCTGTGACCATCTCTAATCTACTCTACTGGATGGGACTTGGAGTACTAATCTACTTGGTCTTTCTTACTTACATATAGGAAAACAAAACGGAAACAAACATAATAATTAAGTATAGGGGGATAAAACACATTATGGCTACAATCATAGAGAAAAAAGTGTTCGAACACTGGCCCTAATTGCCATGCTGTTTGTACCATAACACGCATGCTATTTGAGTCACTTGAAAATCAAAACTTGTTTATGGTAAGCTGAAGTATCCCCTTCCTCATACCCCCTCCCGCCCCCATCTATCGATGTTGTGAGGCCATGTGCTGACAAGGTGTGGGATTCAACAATGAGCAGGGCGAGAAGGGGGAACACTTCACATTACACCTACAAAGTCTTCAAACAATATTTTCTAACATTGTAGGTATGTCTTGAAAAGAGGTGGAAAGAGATGAAGGATTCCCATACATGTTTGCCAGTGTGTGCTGAAGAGTCCCCTTTTTTAAGAGCTGGATATTATCAAGTATTGACCTAAACAATCTGTATTGCTATAGATTATAATGATTGTATACTGAAGCTTAATACTATATACTACTAATAACTGCGCTATACCAAAAATGATCAGTGTTTTTCAAACTATAAAAACTAACTTCACCACAAACCCATGGCAACATTTTTTTATGAAGCAGAAAGACCAAGAAATATTAATACAATACATCATTATATGGTAAGATTTGTATATCTCTTGAATGCACTTACACATGACGATATTGGTTTCATTAATACCAGGTGTTTGTTTTGCAATCAATAGGCATATTATAGGTTAAGGCCGGTATGCACAAAACCAGTTAGACTGGGTTTAACTTTAGATCAGGTCTAAATGATGAATAATCTTTCTGGAAGGACCATTTAATTATTTATATTCTTAGTATGCTCCCTAATAAATTTCAAAAGTTAAATTGGAGTTGCCAAATAAAGCTAATGTAACAATAAAATGTATTGCCTCTTATAAGGTTCATTAATAATGTAGAATGAGCTCACCAAAGCATAAAAAGATCCTTTGTAGGAGATTATTCCCTATTTAAACCAGTTCTACTAACGTTAGACCAGGTTTAAGTTGTTTTGTGCACAGACCTAAGAGCTTAACAAGTTCGCCGTCAGACAACTTTTAGACAGTTTTAAACTTGTCCGATGGTGAACCCGTTAAACTCTTAACCTATATTATGAATACCCATCGTAAAAGCCTTATTCACAATTTAATTAGGCATATATTACTAATGGTATTTGGTCTTCTAAAAGTAAGAATACAATCAGATGGCCATTACTTATATTATACTAACTTACTTCTATCAACAAATCATTTTTGTGACTGTTTTCAGGGCCGTCAGCAGCAAAAACAGTCTGAACTGGAGGCAGCCGTTATCATACAGAGTTATTACAGACGCTATAAGGAGGTAAGATCTATGAGAGGTATATATCCATTTCAACTCCTACTTTGAATGTAATACTACTACAAACCCCCATGTCTGTTCTTTGAAGTACAGGTGTACTAAAAGTGTTGATAATTTTTTAAAGCGTAATATCTCCGGTAAAATAATTTGCAATATAAAACTGAAAACATAGATATGGATAGAGTAATAACAGCTATCTCTGTTGCCAAAGTACATAGGAAACTTTCTGAACTGTTAAACTGCACTTTTCATTTTTATTTATTTTTAATTATAACACATTTATCTATCAATAAAAAAATAAGTTAAGAAAGAAATATAATCTGAACAACATGCATAAACATACTAACAAAATAGGTCTACATGTAAATTGACACAGGGGATTGTTAACAGTGACCGTTCTCTAAATAAATTATGTGTATTTTAAGACTGGTGTCAACCCTGTTTGGCGCCAAATTTATCAAGCACTATAACTTTTAAATTATAAATGTGATGTACATAAAAGTATACATTTTTTGTAATGAAATGAGTCAGAGAATCCATTTTTGGTATCAAATTTTACTAAAATTAGTGATTTTTACATTTTTGCCCAAAAATCACCTTTTTGGCGCCAACATTTTTCAGACAACCTAACAATATCAGTTTTTCATTAAAAATTCCAAAATTTCACCAAAATCATCTAAAGTCAATTATCTAGGAGCTTTTTTTTTTTGGCTTAAAATTTGTTTGTTTTGAAAATATTGACCAAAAAGTGTCAAAAATGAGATTTTTGAGATAAAAAACTTTTGTTTGAAACTCTGACTCCTTTCATTACAAAAAATGTATACTTTTATGTACATCACATTTATAATTAAAAAGTTACAGTGCTTGATAAATTTGGCGCCAAACAGGGTTGGCACCAGCCTTAAAGCAATACTATAGCTCTAAAGGCCTATGGTTCAATCTAAAATCGTAGGTAATGTGAAGTTCATACGACATGCCGTTTTTGAGTTATGAAAGAAAACCCAAATTCAAATGATTTGTTAACACTTTGTTGAGACAATCCTGGAAAAAAGTCTTGGAAACAAAAAACTAACACCCCTTTCCCCTGTGCAATGTTGAGAAATGTTAATGTCTTCAGCAATTGTTCCAGATGTCCCAACATTGATTGATAAGGTGTGGGGAAGGGACAATTGTTGTTTTAGATGACCTATTCACCTTGTAACAAAATAAAGATCAGAAAGAAAAAAAATCTGCACATAATGTCCAAAACGTGTAACACGTTCCAATAACTTTTCCCCAAGATTGTAAGTTGTCATAATAGCATCAAAGATGCATGATACATCATTTTAAAGCAGGGGTTCTCAATAGGTGACCAGCTGGCTAAATCTGGCCTTTAAAACAAATATAACTGGCCCTTGAATTGTCCCATATATATGGCTTTTCAGATATTTATGGCCCTTCATGGCCCTCAACCAAAATTAATTGAGAACTCCCATATTTAAGTGTCAGGAAACAGCATTTCAAGTCAGGATAACAAGGATCCAAAATGATTGATTTGAACTTGATCACATGGTTTTGAAAAGGTCTCATTTATTACACTCAATACCACTTCAATGTCTGAACACAATATGTTTTGTTTTTTGATCCAATTAGTATGTGATGTTCAAGGAGATGACTGATGCAGCCCGTGTCATACAGAGTCGTTTCCGCACCTTGAAGAGTTATCGCCATTTCCAACGAAGTCGCAATGCGGCCATTATCATCCAGAACCGTTATCGTACTTACCGTGCTCAGGAGCAGTATCGCAAGAGCCGTGATGCCGCCATTTTAATTCAGCAACGATTCAGGTTTGCATATTTTCTGTAATTTTGTATAAATAACCATAGGGGTTAAACATTCTTTAGAACGTCTGAATTATTTGTATTAATGTATGGCAGTTTTATTATTGGGTATTTGTTGTTTTCTTGTATTAAGCACATTTATCATTCAAGTATCTTTAAAGTTTCAGAATTTGGAGCCATCTGGAAAAGAGAATTTACTTGGCAAGATGTATCTGTGTGAAAAACATTACTTCCTGAGGAGTATTTCCATTTCTATTATTTGATTCGGAACTATTTGATTCAGGTGTAGCTGCCTTTAGTCATTGACAGAATAAAGTGCAAAGAAGAATGATATTGATCAGTGTTGTAGGACTCTGGACTCGGACTCGAGTCTGACTCGAGTCCTCGAGTCCAGTACTCAAAGACTCGGACTCGGACTCGGACACGGACCCCAAGGACTCGAGGACTCGGCTTCGAGTCCTCAACGAGTCCGGCAAAATTGGGGTTTTTCAGTGTTTTATTTTCATTAATTTACCTGAATTTTGTTTTGCTGAGGGACTGAATTCCGCAGTCCGCCGCTAGCAAAAAATAACTTGCCGATATAATGATTGAATGATCGAATGAACCAAGACAAATGCCCAACAAATAAATCGATTCATCCGTTATTTTACCTGCCGAGGTGCGATACTTTGTGTAATACAATTTTACCATTGGTTGACACAATGACAACTTGGACAACAGCCGCATGGAAATAAACGCCATACGATTGAGCTCGAATTCACACCTATTTAGTGCATGCGGGTGCGCCCAATATCACCCAGCAAGTAGCGCTCCCGTGCAACGCATATTCAGCAGAGGGGTTGTGATCATGCGCCAGATTGTCCCCCAAAATGGTGCAGATAGATGCTGATGTTCCTGAAGTGCAATGAGCATCTTCTTTAAATTCAACATATAACATTAGGCCAACTCAAAACTGCTTTTGATGATTGATGAGGTCAAAACTCAGGTGTTGTCAAGCACTGAAATTCAATTTTTCTTCCCTGTTTCATTTTCATAGCCTTATTTTACTGACATGCTTATTTCCATTATAAGTACTCCCAGTTGCAAAGATATCGTCAATTTAGTATAGCGCTAAAAACAGTGAATTGCAAAGAATATTTAATTGTATCCTGGCTTTTATCAGAATTATTAACCTTTAGCAATAATTTACTTCTTTAGCTTGATCTGTTGTTGTTCGTCCATCGCAAAGCAAAGATGACAATGACAACAAAGATTAGCTAGTTGAATTTGATCTATGTGTCCGAAGATTACTAACAAGACCAATCCGGGCAATTAAATAACATGTTTATACAAGTTACCGATTCACAACCGAGAAGAAGTGATGTAGCTCTGCTGCATCGCCCAGAATTCCCATTATTTGCCCACCCCGTGTTATAGATCTCGAATCCAAGTTCTAGAAACACTTTTAAACGCAGGTCAATTATATACCTACACTCTCTATTGTAGTCACGTTGTGCCAACGTTTTGCCAACGTTGTGCCAACGGTGTGCCAACGTCAATCAGTTGACGTTGTGCCAACGTTGACTTGCCGGACAAAATTATTTGCCCACCCCGTGTTATAGGTCTCGAATCCAAGTTCTAGAAACACTATTAAAAGCAGGTCAATTATATACCAACACTCTCTATTGTAGTCACGTTGTGCCAACGGTGTGCCAACGTTGGCTTGCCGGACGTTGGCCCAACGTCATTTGTTGACGTTGGCCAACGTTAGTGCATATGTTGGCCCAACGTAGTATTGCTATCTGTGTAAAGACTCGGACTCGGACTCGGATATTGAGGACTCGGACTCGGACTCAGACATAAAAATTGGCAAAGACTTGGACTCTGACTCGAGTCCTTTCCTCAAGGACTCGGACTCGGACTCGGACTCGGATGATGAGGACTCGACTCCAACACTGATATTGATGATACTAAATTGTTTTGTTTACCTTTCGGTATTCAGGGATAAAAGACTGGCACGTTTAAAGAGACAACAAGATGCAGCCAGAAAAATCCAGCGGTTTATCAGAAGATACACAAACAGGTAATTATAAACCTCACAAAGACGGTTGTTTTGAGTCTAATTGAGAGAGAGAGAGAGAGTGAGAACAGGTGGGCTAGAATTTGGACATGGAATTCATGTTTTTTTTAAAATCCACCAACAGAAGTAAACTAAAAGTATCTCAAAGAATACCTGGTGGTAATTGAGAAAGTAGATAATTCTTAGTGTATATTCTCCTGAACTTATGAAGCTAGAGATTGATGGATTCAGAATATCTAGCCGGAATTCCTTGTCCCTATGGATAGATGTTATTACTTCATATGAAGCTAGAGATAGAAAGATTTAAGACTTCTAACCTTAATTCCAAGTCCCTATGGATATCTATCATTATTTCATATGAAGCTAGAGATTGAAGGATTTAGACTATCTATCCTGAATTCTCGGTATTCGCAATATGATACCCTGCCAGCAGTTGCTTGGGAGAGGCAAAAATAAACAGTGCATCATGGTTTAAAGTCGACATCCCAAGACTGTGTAATACAAATACAACACAGGAAAACATGTTTGTGTGTGTTTGAATGTCAGATGTATTGGTTAAACACAGGAATGCACACCCCAATATCAATTTACAATTACTCTCAGATAACGGAATTGGACAAGACAACAAAATTTGATAGATAGCCGTACGGCTATTTGCTGAGAGGATTTATTCCTTAAATACACTATATACAAAATTGATATTGATTAATTGAAGATAATTTCACTACATGAGTTCAAAACGCATGTGGGACCAATAGTCCCATGATTGAAAGATCATAATAAGACTTTATATAAATACCGACTGTTTCGGTTAATCAAATCTGAAGGCCTAGTAAAAGTACCAGAAAACCTAAATTTCAATGGGAGATCTGATGCCGCCCAACTTGATAATATAATATCTGGGACTAACATGTTAGTCCCAGATAATATGACCTTTGTCAGAATTTACTAATTCATTAATTATAAGTCTCCCATGGAGACATCCATAGTGTTTAATTTTTTGAAATGAACTGAATAAATAGAAGAGCTTGGGATAATTGAAATTAACTAATTATCACAATCGTAATCTTAATTAGCCAATATTAATTGGTTTAAGATTTGGCCTCATAAGTATATCACTTTTGTCTTTAATAATTACTCGTTGATGATATTTATGATACTGATAGTAAAGAGTCAATAATTGGGATTTAAACCATAAATATTAAACAGATTTATCCACTAACACCACACTACAGCACCCACATTGAAACTAACTCACATAGAACTTTGCCAGTTCTATAGAGGGATGACAGGAGCCCAAGATACACAACTAACAGGGGCTCCAACCTGGGGAAAAACATGTGTGCCAAGATACACAACTAACGAGGCAACACACGAGGACCAAGATACACAACTAACGAGGTAACACACGAGGACCAAGATACACAAAGAACAGTGGTCCAACACAAGACTAAGGATTAGAGAAAGATCAAAATCAAAATTCAGGGCTGCACGCACCGGCCCCTCAAGCTTGGGGGAAAGGAAGCCAAAGATGCACAAACACAGAGGCTTCCGGGAGGACCAGGACGGATGGGCCAAGATACACAACTAACAGTGGCACCACCACGGAGGACCAATATACACAACTAACATGGTCCACGCAAAGGTGATATATTGAAGGACCAAGATACACAACTAACATGGTCCAACACCTCCGGGAACATTAACAACAACAAAAATTAAGTAAGCCCAGAACTTCCTATTATGATAAAAAACAATAAAGGGAAATAAGTAGCATAAAATAACAAATAAATAAACCAAACTAACCCTATTTGGAAAGGAATGTCAATAGAAAAAATCAAACAAAACAGGTAGCCAGGGGTTAATAAAAAAATATTAAAAAAATATAAACAATTTATGTGAATAAATAAAACAATTAAAATACCGGCCTAATAAATTAACAATGGAAATTGTAATAAAAAATAAATTACTTGTTAAAATCAATGGGGTGGGTGGGTGTGGCGTTTCTAAACCATCCTCTCAGCAAGCAAACCGATAGCATTATGAAACACAAGGCACTGGTGCCAGACCCAAAATACGCGGGGCTAAATGCAAGCCGCTGATTGGTCCATTGCGCGGTTGTCAATAGCACGAGATTCTACCCAGGAAGCAACCTGAAACAAGTATGTCACTTCCGTTTCATGGAGTAAACGAGTTCGATCGAGACTGCCCTCTCTCAAACTTTATTATTTCAAAAATTGAACTGGCAAGAAAAACTGCTGGCAGCTCATCATATTGCAAATCGCTAATAATTCCAAGTCCCTCTGTAATATAGAGCATTATTTCATATGAAGCCAGAAATGAATATATTCAGATTAAGATTAACCATAATGGGTAATTTAGTAATTTACTGTATGAATAAAATCATATGGTCTTATTTGAAAGCACTTTGCAGTATAGTATAATCCGTTAGGCAAAAAAATTACAATAATAATTACATAATTGTACTATTTTATTGAAATATTTTATTGTTTTTCATTTGGTTTTTGATTCTGATTTAGATGACAATTGCTATACATCCAAATGAATATGCTTTAAAAATGTAGTCCATTGGAAATATTAGAAACTAAATGAATTACAAATTTATTAACAATGGTGAAATAACACATCTAAGGCTTAAAAAAAAAGGTTGTCTCAGAAACATTTGGCAAATAAGCTTAGTGCTGTGCGATTTTTTTTATTTTTAGAAAATACGCTATGAGGTATGCAAATTTGCTTAAATTCTTTTTTAACCGGCCTGTTTAATTTGACTGTTTTATAGAGGACCGACTATCTACATGGAGTTCAAGTTTAATCAAACGTGTACTCCCACATGTGACTACAAAGGTTTGACTGGATTCACAATTTCACAAAAAATGCGTCGCCACGTAGAGCTATGGGCCAAAGCTTATTTCACATACCTATGCGCGCGGTTTCTGAGACAATTTTTTTTGGTGCCTAATAATCTTGTTCCTTTTTGTCTCCAAGTGTGTAACACGTTTGTCCATGTTTGTTGTTCGCATCGCGTAGTCATAATTTTTTTAAATAATTTAAATAAGACAAGAAAACACCTAGTTATCATTTTACTGCCCTAAAACTGTTTGGGTGTGGCATATTTTTGAGAATAAGGACAATGTATATTTAAATTAAGACAAAAAACACCTTTCCCATATACTGCCCTTAAAAGAAGAAATAATGATGAAGTTAAATTGTTCATACCATTTGTTTTATTTTCCATGTGTGCCATTCCATTAACATGTTTATATGTATACTAACCCAAGCAATCTCCTCAAATGGGCCAAGTACACATGAGGCAGCTAGCATGTTTTACATCAAATTTAAATTTGATATGTAACGGCTGCCCCGTGCTCAAATCTGTGTCTGACCCATTTGAGGAGATCGAGTGCTTTAATCTTTGTCCCATTCAATTTCTAACATTTAAGACCATTCTGGGATGTTTGATCATATGGTGAGTGGCCATTGCCATTGTTAGGTGTACATAGATTCCGGCTTTTTAGCAGCACATGTGTGTATCATTGGTGGGCTATTGAGTCTTTTTTTAATAGATAGGATGATTTTCAGTATTGCCAAATGCACAATTCGGCTACTTCTCAGACTTTTTTTGACATATTATGAGTTTATTTTTAATAAGGCTGACATATATAGTCCACTAAATTTCTGAAAGATAGAATTGCAATTATACACGAATATCTTGTTTTTGTATTGAATAATGTGATCAATCATACACATGCTGATATGTGACGTGTTCTACCAAAACCAGATGGAATTGGGCAGAGCTCCAAACTGAGATAGCCCAAAACCTAATTGAGGGTGATTTTGGGGAATTTGAGTTTCCTGTAATTAATTAATCTTCAGAGTGTTTATAACATTATTGTGAAAGTTTCAGATTAAAAACTTTGCATTTTTATTTATTTTTATTTTTTGAAGTACATTGTAAGTACATTGTAAGTACATCTTTAAAGGACGATATCTCAGTTTGGAGTTTTCATAAAGACAAACTCGAAAATAATTTAACTCCACTTTGGGAATAGAAGTCAGATTAAAAAAAAAAAAGTACCATTGTAAAGCTGAAGATCTCTACTTTAATAATCAATTACTTACTCAATTTTGATATCTTGCCCAATTGTGTCTGGTTTCGGTAGAACACGTCACATATAGTATTGCCTAGTAAAAAGTAAAACTGCTGCAAAACAATTTGTGTGTGTGTGAGTCTTGTCACGTAATACCAGACTATGGTTTTGGCTATTATTGGACAATACTGTTGGCAATACTGAAATTATCTGCAAAGGTATCTCACTGAACACTGGTCCATTGTTGTTATTGTTTCTTTGCATGTAATTTGGGATTTATTATTTAACAGTTCTGATTCTGTTGCTGCTAATGAGATAGAACAGGGGAAGGCTATGGCTATTCATGTTATGTCAAATATGACATTCCTGGTTTAGAAATAAGTACAGAGGTATTGTAGCACTAGAACCTTATCTGCAATTGATATCTTTTATTACTGATTTATTTATTCCCATTTGGTCTAACATCATTTTAGCTTACCCAAACTTTTACCATAGTTCTAAATACCCTAAACCCATTCTTGCCCCGTTTTTTTTACTTACAATTATTTTTGTTAGCTTTGTTTAAAAAAATTGGGTCAAAAAAGTGATTTTTTGTGATTGTCTCAACAACAAAAAAATCAACATTTTTGGTCAAAATTGATGCCAAATTTGGATTCTCTGATCCATTTCCTTTCCAATAATGTATACTTTTATATACATTTGAGTCATAGTTCAATAATTACAGCATTTACAAAATTCAACAACAAAAACTTCCTTAAGTCTCCCCTTAAAGCCTACCTAACCCTATTCCTAATTTGACCTATTGGTCTTACATCTTTTTACCCTTTCTTAACTCTAACCGGCTTAATCCTAAAAAGGTTCCCTAACTCTATTCCTGACCCTAAGCCTAAATGTAACCCTTAAGGTTGGTGTCAACCCCAAAAATGTGAAAAATAGAGAGCGCCGTAACTTTTAAACTATAACTGTGATGAATGTAAAAGTATACAATTATGGAATGGAAATGAGTCAGAGATTCCATTTTTGATATCAAATTTCACTAAAAATTTTGATTTTTGACCAAATGGCAAAAAATCACTTTTTGGGTAAAACAAATCTTGGACAGGCTACAAAAGTCAATTTTGAGTTAAAAATGCTGAAATTTGCTAGAAACCATGTTAAGACAAAACTCTAGGAGTGGTATTTTAATTTTTTTATTTTAGGCCTTACTTTTGAAATTTTTGACCAATTTTTTTTTTTTGTTGTTGCCAAAAATCACTTTTTTGCACTTTTTGGTCAACATTTTTGGTATACTTTTACATTCATCACAGTTATAGTTTAAAAGTTACGGCGCTCTCTATTTTTCACATTTTTGGGGTTGACACCAACCTTAAGCAAACCCTAACCCTTAAGCCTAACTCTAACACTAAACCTAACCTATGTACCCAAACCCCCATCCTAACCCTAATTCTCTGGGCTTCACGGAATGGGTGTGAAACCTTGTAGCTTTTTGAAAATTGAGTTTAGATCATGGCATTTAAGCCCTTGAGTTAAGTTATACAAATTACCCCAATATCTGACTGATAGCAGCAGTGCATGGTAGAAGATTCAAGACTGCTTGAATTTTATCATATACTGCATGAGTTTGATTTAGATCATATTGGCTCAAAATGATACTCAATTATAAAAAGACTAGCTTGACATTAAATTTTGATGTTAATCACAAGAGAAGATTTTGAACTTTCTAGTGTGGTAGAACCAAGCATGAAGAAGCTTTATTTTTGAGGAACTTACAAAATGTGATTGGTAGGATGTTTTTGCAACAGATTATTAAAAGTTTAAAAGTTTGCAATTTGTTGCTATGAATTGCTAGTGGGCTTATACCCGTGTGGGCCCTTGTTTCTCTAGTGTGGTAATACATGGAGGGATGGGCTTATTTATACCCACGTCAGTATATTAGATAAAGATAATCCATTGTTATGAATTATGTTGACACTAAAATAGCAATATCTTCTCTAGTCTCTATGAATATGTATTATAGAATAGATTTAGTTAGTCATTTTATCAATTTATATGTATCAATTTATGCAGTCATATGTATCATTGCTGTGTTATTTTGTTTTCACTTTTGTGATCAAATCATCTAATGTAATATGTAGAAATAGTGACACACCAACAGTAGCCATAGCAACTCAATTTAATGCATGATTTACTTGATTAAAAAACTATGGAGCCCAATAATGTCAGCTCGTAACAGTGGTGAAATTCCACTGCAGCATTGTCTACTATTTGTTAAAATGCACTTTTGCGATTTAATGGCACAAATGTTTGTTTCATAAATAGATATATTATCGCTGTTGATCAAATTTGGTTAATTTGTTAATTTTGTCTTAGTAAGGCGAGTTTATCCTCTCAACATGTAATTCCCCCCCCCCCCCCCCCCACTTTCATGTGCAAAATTGTTTTATTTATTAATTTATTATTATGAATTCTTCAGCTCATTGTCTGTGTTTATTGTTGCACAAAATAAACGGCAATTTTATAATACAGAAATGCTCTATGCTACTCATGTATATTTGTTTTGCTACCATAGCAACTGGCATCATAAATGCATGAATGACAATGTCAAAAATGTGTTGCATACCAATGAGGCAAATCCTTTCTATTATACATACCATAGTTGTACCGACGCAAGGCATGATTTACCGACATTTTTTCTCTGTAAAACAAGAATTCCAAAGTAGAAATTAGAGTATAAAATATAGTTTGTAGCTGTTGCTATATACGATGGTCTTATAATGTATAGGCTGTTCCGTATTTGGACACAGATATGGTTCAGCCTATACATTATAAGACCATCGTATATAGCAAAACAGCTACAAACTATATTTCATTCTCATGTTTATTTAGTTTATTGGTTATTTTTATCTTTTATCATAAAATAACGCATTTTGTTAGATTTATTTAAATCAAACAACAACAAATTTCCCTGTTTATAAAATTGGCGAATCCAGCAAGCTGTTTATGAACTTCCTGCTTCGAATTAATCGCGTTCTTAGCACACATACACTGGCAACGCTACGTTATACGCACAACGCATACGCCAGTGACTTTGTGTAGGGCAAGCTAACACGATGACCATACACACTGAAGGTATTATTATTCAAATGAAAAGCCCTGCCCCTAACTGTACACGATTGTCTCATCTTATATAGATGAGGTGACCGTTGTTTACATCCAATAATTATCAACAACCGCAACGGTCAAAGGGAATGGAATGTCGATACATGCTTGAGGGAACAGCATATGACCACAACACTGTCCACTATGTCGTATTGCCCTTTATAATACTTTGGCGTGAGTTTTAAAAGCATGGGTCCTAAACAAAAACGGGATGCGCATGCAAACTGCCGGGCAAAGAACAATGGCAACTAGCCACGTTTTGCCCGGTGTGACGTCACCTGTCACCCCATCTATAGTGCATATCGGCCAAAAAACAATCAAATTGCCTGTTGACATCCAAAACCACACCCACTATACAAGAATGGCAAGTATTTATCCCGCTAGTTTATCTTATTTTTACTTGACAATAGATATCATTTTCATTCTTGTGGCATTTACAATTCATATCGAATTATTTGTCTGGGTGTGTGTATAAATAAATAGGTCCCAGTTACGTATACACAGAGTAGCCATAGGAACTCGCATATCATACGCATGAATGACGATGTTAAAATCAATTAAGGCATTATTGAGAATAGAATGAGAGCACTTTTAGTACATTTCCTTGATGTCAATCTACCATCTCAACACATTAGTAGCCATAGAGACTCATCTAATATATGTGCCATTTGGAGCAGAATATGGACAGTTTATACACTAAATTATTCCAGTCATGAATTGATAATAGCGGCAATACATCTAGGTTACTAATAGCGTGTCTATTATTTAGCAGTTTAATGTTTGCCTGAAGGCCGCTATTGATTTCACATTTTCTTGTGTGATTATGTTATACTTTGGAACTCGCATCATATGCATGATTGCCACAGATATGAATGCAAATAAATGGCAAATGAAAAATGTGGTGGTAAAGTCTTTACTTCTCATTTGTGATCTACCAGAGGATGGGTTCTTAGATTTTCATTCTTGCATGGCTATTGTTGAGCTCTTCCCCTGCAATCCTGTTTCTCCCTTTGAAAATGCAGGTGCTGGACCTTAACATGTGATGCGATCTGAGAAAACCCGTCGGATGTCGCAAAATGTGAACTAGGGATTATGGGTAAAATAGAAAAAATAAAAAAATAAAAAATAAAAAAACTTTTTTCTTTTTTCTAGATTTTTTTAAAGAAAATTAGTTTCCAGTACTTTGTGTCATCATCTTTCATGAAATTTCACCTTGACAAACTTACTTAAGTCACTTTTATTATTAACCTTATAATGTTATTATATTGAATTATGTATCTTTTTGGCCTGTTTTCATGATTTCTTGTTTTGTAGCTTTTGGTGACATCACAATCATCATTCACTCATAACTTTTTTTGTAGTGATCGTAGAAAAATGATCGAAACAGTTCTGTAATCAGCACAGTTTTAGCTTTCTTATGATATAAATATCTCCAATATGAAAAATGCCACCATGTGGCGGGTTTTCACAGATCGCATCACATATTTGCTCCAAGCTTTAATCGAGAAAAAACACCCATAATCAGGACAATTGGTATTGAGTTGTAGGGAAGATTAGTTATTACCAATCACTTCCACCTTGTGAACTATGTATCTTTGATTTTATATTTAATTCGATAGAATTGATCATATTTCTCCATCATGCTTGTTGCTAGAAAAGTGAATGAGATGCATCTCTGACACATTGATTTTTTGGGGATTTTTTGGGGGAATTTTTGGGGGATTTTTTTTGGAATTGGGGAGGTCTCGGGTTCAAATACCTGCCAAAGAAATTTATAATTTCTCGACCACCACGACGGAAAGAAAGACGGATTATTTTCAAGAAGAAAACAGTTTAATTCCCTTTAAGGATAGGACTGTGCTGTATGTCGATGAATATCAGTTGTATATTCAAATCTATTTGATCTAATACTATTTCTAAGAGCAATTTAGATATGGCCTTCAGTGTGTCATAGTATAGATCTTCAAAAGCATGATGATTCTCTTTTAAATGTTATGTGGACCGGATACTATGTCTGTGTCACCCACACCTCTATGACTAGCGTGTTTGCAAAGCCTGGTACACAGTATAGGTATTGATAGTCTATTGCGGCAACTACATTATCGAATACTAGCTAACTGGATAAAAATTAGTTTGATAAAAAAGCAATGGTAATATCTTTTTGAAACATATTAATTACACACATTCACCGATGAGATCGATGTAACACTAATTGTGAAGTTTATAAACAATTATTACACACAGTATTTTATTACACCTAAACTTGAACCCATGAGCGCTACAGACAATATAGTTCATCTTTTGAAATTGATACCTACAGATTTAACGCATCTGGGAACGAGAGTTACATTTTATTTATGGATGTTGTTTGAAGTTACTTAATGACAAGGCAGAAGGCTACATAGGCTTTTTTGTGTTGAGCGACCTTCGTCCAAAACACACAAAGCTTCAAAAGAAAATACTCACTTGTCCATCGTCCCTTTCTTGATCATCTATGATTGCGTACATAAATTTCATGAATGTAAGGTGATCGGATCAATAGATTCATGCATGAATGACAATGTTTAACTGTATGCAATTTAGGTGTTGGCAATCTGAAAGCAAATCTGCATGTCTGACTGTTTTTTTGTTTTTGTTTTGAATTATGGATCATACTGCGTATATAGTGATAGATAGTCTGGCATCTGTAGAACGTAGAATAAATACATTTTGTCATTCAATAATGTTATTAAAAATTGATGGATTATCATCAAGGTCTGATGTTTTGTAGATTTAAATTTGAAAGTAGATTTTGATTTACTGAAGGTAGATATTCTTTTCACTCTCAAATGTAGATATTTTTGCCTAAGTTTGTGTTTATTTAGCCAACTTTTAGATATTTAAGCATAATAGTTCGCTTTTTAAAACTATTTCATGGAATTTCAGATTTTTTTAAAGGCCCACCATCATCTCTGATAGGCAGGGCCCGAAACTGTAGTCACTAATTCTGGGGAAGCCACTTTTTGAAATTAAATCAGGAATGTCATTACATGTTTTATAAAGAAAAGTACTTCTTCATACTAAACTCTGCATTGCTTGAATCATAGCACATAATAATAGGCAGTGAAGGAGAAGGGCTATCCTTTGTCTTGATTTTGCATATTCTAACACTCTAGCATGGAATTACATGGATTCAAAGTTCAGTCGCTCACCAGTTGAGTTGAAATCAATAGACCATATTCACACGGCAGCCATTTTCTAAAATTTGCCACCCAAGCCTCGTTCTCGTTACGTATACCTGCGTCTGCGTGACTTGCGTGGGGATGCGTACGCCGCGCGCTTTGGTACCACGCGTCTCGCGCAGTTCTATTGTGCAGCGCGAGGCGCAGATAGACCAAACGGGAACGAGGCTTGGGTGGCATATTTTGGAAAATGGCTGCCGCATGAATTGGAGTGACTAGGCGACAAAAAAACACTGTTCTACAGGCCACTCAGGCAGGGTCGGTCGGTCAACTGTTTTGTATTTCCAAAAATGTCATGAAACTTTTTGAAATTTTCAAAAAAAATGTAAACATTTCCAAAAATGTCAACAACAAAAATCAAAAACTTAAAAATATATATAATCAGCATTGTTCAAAATGTTGGTTTAAAAACTGGTTAGGTCGGCCTGTAGAACGGTTTATTTCTGTTGTCTCAAGGTATTTGTTTGCCAAGTGATTGATAAAAGTTAGTTCAAACTTTGTGAAATCGCTGCTGATCATTTGAAATGGTAAAAATGTGGAATTTGTTGCACTACTCCTAAAATCGTTGGCATTTGCTATACTTAATCTTACTCTGTGTAGTGATGTCAGATTGTGTTCTAATGATCAACACAGCATTCACATGTGTCTGGATTAGTCTTTGACCGTGTGAGTACTTGCGCCATTGCATTACAATCAAGTGAGCGATAATAAGGGGCGCATATTGGAATATGCTCTCTGATGTTAATGCACAAAGTGAAATGAATGAAGTATAGTATGTATAAGCTTGAATACGGTCCAGATTGTAACAAACATCAAGACCATATGTGATATGATCAAGCAAAATGAGTCAGAACTTGCAAATATTGATCATTGATATAACCAAATAAAAGGATAGAATTTCTTTTGTTTGCTATTTTTTGAAAACCGTTCAATCTTAGGAATTCAATTTCCATTCTTAATGGAGTTTTCTGCAAAATGTTACGTTGACATTTTATTACCAATTCAATCAAGTAGAAAATTTCAAATGTGATATTTTGGAGTTGAGACTAATTTGCTTGATCGGATCACATATTTACAGATAATACAATAAGAATTTATATCTGACAGCATTGCATCTTGGTCTGAGTTCCCTCTGAAAAAGCATATGATACCTGCAGAATTTCACATAAAAACATCTCAAATACACTCCAACAATAATTTAACTTTTTTTTCACCTTTGGTTTTTAACAGAGCTCGGAATAAACAACAACAGCAATGACATCAGCAGCAGTTGTCAACTTCAGCCACCTGCCGTCAGTCCTTCTGTAGACAACGACATAAGAGGAAAGTAGTCGTAAATAATGGGTACATCGAACCCTCAGTCTTGATACGTAGGTAGGCGTCAAATATTGATATCGTAACATTTAAAGGGCATTACAGGTGATGTTCATCTTAACTTTGTTTCTTAACAAACTGTTAATTCATTCCACTTTTTGACAATTCAGAGTGTTTTGTACTACTTCTTATTGACTACATTTTATATCTATACAATTTATGACTACTTTAGAGAATTCATCCACCTTATAGCTAACTTTTTTTACAATAACTTGTGTGACGGAATTGATTGGTTCGTGATACAGGGTATAGCACACAGTGTTGCTATTGTAAAATCTGTATTCTAATGGTATCTTAGTATATCTGCATTGTGTGTATCGCTAGATAAAGGGTTCTAAAAAAGTAAGTCCCCCACCCCCTAAATTAGATCACCTTTGTTTGCAAGAAATTGGAACGTTTCTGAAAAGGGAAAACGCTTGGCTACCTGTAGACAGATTTTTCCTTTTCAATATCATGTTAACTTCTTCAAAAACATTCACATTTCCCCAAAATGATGTTTTTAGAAAAAACAGCACTTTTTAAAATCGTATGCAAGAAAGTTACAAAAATGGCTCCAGCGCTTTTTAAAATTAATTTCAATTGTCTCTATTTTCAATTAAGAGAAAGTCTTATATCGTTTTAGCTGTTCCTTATTTGATTTTTTTTCATGCATGACTATCCAATGTAATAGTGTCCACCATTCACGTCAATAACTTCCATGTATCGTTGAAAAGTGCCCCTTTTTGGAAAACATCATCTTGGAGAAAGGTCAGTGTTTTGGGAAAAGTAAACATGGTATTGAAAAGGGGTAAGTTTGTGTGGGTAGCCAAGCGTTTTCCCTATTCGAATGTATTTTAATCTCTCAAAACGCCTAATTGTGTGTGGAGTTATGCAAACAAACTCGTTTAGTTTAGGTTCTTAAAAAGTGCCACTTTTTCTGAAAACATCATTTTTGGAAAATGTGACCATTTCTGGAAAAGTAATATTGATATTGAAATTTCTGTGGGTAGCCAAGTGTTTTTGCCTTTCGTAAGTGTTTCAATCTCTCAAAACGTCCCATTGTGTGTATAGTTATGCAAACAAACGTGATCTAATGTTAGGGGACTTACTTTGTTTGAACTCTTTATGTATCTACATTGATGTTAGCAATATACAAGTATGTGAGATACATTGCTAATCAACAATTCTGTCAATGTGAGAAAAAAAATACGGTTGATCAAAGTGAGTCATGTATTCTAGAGCAAAAAGAAAAATCAATAAAGGACACTTCTTTGTATTGGTTATAAGATATTGCTAGATGGTTGACCCATCATTTTGCATTTTAGCAGTTAATGATGTCACATAATAGCAGCCATATTTTTGGTTGAAGGGCAAGTGTTAATGAAATGGATAAGGTGCAATGGGGACAAATTCTAACATTTATTTGATCCTTTTCTGTAGCTTTTGGTAGCACCCCTCTCACACTTGTACCACCCCAACAAAAATGTCTGAAAACCATCTACAGATTTGCCTGTAGTTCAGACCTGGTTCTTTTGTCTCCTTACTACCTAGATATCTAACACTTTATTGTTATTGTGACATTTGTCAACCTTATATGTGATAACTTAAGTATATTAATAGTTTTCTTACTATATGGTCTCAATTGAAAGCTGTGAATTGTTCCTTGTTACATCGTATAATTGTAAATAGCTCCCTCTCTTTTCCATGCCCTGTCTTACTCTCTCTCTCTCTCTTTCTCAATGTCAATTATGATATTTAAATTTGTTAAATTGAATACACCAATCTGTCAAGCATTTTCTGTATTTGGCTTGCTAGCAGTTGAACCTCAATTGAATACGGATGCAGCATATAACAGGCCTCCTCTGTTATATGTTACTTGCAAGTAGCAAAGGACTGAACCACCAATGTCAGGTCACTGTTTAACTGCATAGATGGCTGCTGAGGGAATGGTGTTTTACTCTGTTTTATCTATCTCGGTGCAGTGATTTCAGAACATACACCACGGAAGAATGCAGCATTTACCAGTACATACAGATTCCAGCATTGGTCTTCAATAGGTAGATAATATGCATGTGCATAAGAACTGCACCCTCAATCATTAGCTGTACTGACATCACTGCACAGAGGTTGTAAACAGAAAATAAGAGTAAAGATGGAGGGAGACAAGGGGCCCTTGTGAAGCAAATTTAGCACCGAAGTGAGTTTGTGTTGTTGGATCATAGTCCATCCATTGTTGACAAAAGACATGGACAATTTTCTCATTTTGTAAATTTTGAACAATTTGTGAGGCTTAAAAACACTTGATTTAAAAGGCATAGTTATTATGGTGTTCAAAAGTAGCCCAGTTTCGCATACAAAATCATTTGTATGACGACATTGATACAAAGCCTCATTGCATTGATTGAAACAAGATGTACATAGCTAGACCTTCATGATGGCATGTAGAAATTACCAAGGAAAGTGAATCAAGATATTCAGATTTGTCTATATAAAAAAATATTATTAGTTGATATGTGATTGATAACTCAATTTATATTTCTTGTTAATAATTCTTCTTCAAAATGGCATCTATCTATGATAGAAATCTTTTATAGAATAATTTGAGCTACCTCATTTTACATTTGAATATTTGATCGTTCTTTAAATCATCGATAACCTAGTTAGTGTATGATGACTTGCATAACTTGATCAATTGCATCCATAGCTTGAACCCGACTTAGGAAATAACACTAATCCAGATTAGTGTGTTCTAATCCAGATTAGTGTGTTCTAATCCAGATTAGTGTGTTCTAATCCAGATTAGTGTGTGTTCTAATCCAGATTAGTGTGTACAATATATTGATGTGTAAACTAATCCAGATTAGTTTGTACCTAATGCAATTTGAATTATACACCCCTCTTTTAAAAACTGTGCAATAAATGGGGTTTGAAGAACAATGTTTCAGTAAGATCTTTTGAAATTATGTATAAATATTGGATTATAAGGTAGTGACCATGTTTGACCAATAAGCCCTTGCATCATTTCAACCAAGGAAAGTGAATAAATATATTCAGAGTTGTCAATATTAAAGGTAAATACATAACCTTGCATGTTGCAGTTAAGTGGCAACATTTGATTTACTGATGATGAGATAGAGTGATGTAGTAGTTGTCCTGTGTGGTGGACTGAGCATGTATGATAGACATGCTTTGAACTTGTGTTACGAGTACCATGTCATATCAATTTTCCATGAAGTGTGGGCCTTGGTGCATCATATTGATGCATCTGAAAGTAAATGATATTATATTACAATTGACAAGAAAGTCCCAGAGAATTACATTTCGAATATTAGAACTTGTAGAAGGTTATGTAGCCCCTATTGGAGCTAACTGGATGGGATGAGCTGCAGATATGACATCACAGACAAACAGGAAAACAAACTGCTGGAACAGGGAGGGAACAAAATATGACATCCCGGGTGTTGAGGATGTAGGAGGTCTTGATAATACCCAATTGATTACTGATGATCAAAATGGCTGAGTATGGAACTGCTACTGCATGTATTGCCTCCCTTTCCCATGTAATGATATCCATATAAGGTCGAAAAAAGTGTATAAAGCTCTGTAACACTCAAAGGCATAACAAGTGCAATGTCTTCTTTCTTTCTTTTTTTCTTACAAATAAATCAATAATTCTTTTACTCAGCATACCACTCAGTCATTAAACATTTTAATTGCTGGCTGTGTGTGCGTTGACATGCCCGAGTCCTGCAATTAAGCAGGGCTTGTGTGATGCACTGGTGCAAAGTGACTTGCGTGTTAGGCACCTATAGTCTAATTAAAAATTGAACGAACGACAAGCACGCAGCACGAAGATGATCGCGCCTGAAATTATCACACTTATGGTTGTGCTCGCTTTCACGCAATGTACGCAATACTCTGCTTCAATGTGTTTGTTCAATTATAAATCCGACTATAGTATGTGTATGAGACCGTACAAGGCAAGACTAATAGTAAACGCACTAGTGCACCTAGTATGGAGGAATTTATTCAGGGTTAGTGGTATCTTTGATATTTGCATCAAATTTACTTAAAGGTATGGTTAAGAATGATACTGTTTGTTTTTATATATGCCGATCTCTGTGCAAGTTTTATAATATGGCACGGCGTACTGAAACACTACTTAATTGTGTAGGTACTGTATTTGACAATTTCCAGAGGACCGCTCGGATGTACAGATATTTGAGATATTTTGCCAAATTATCTTTGTTGGTTTGGGTTTATTAAGATGTGATGAATTGAAAAGGGAGTGTGATTGTTAATATGTGAAATTAAGAATCAGAAACATTAACTTTCTATTATGTGATATAATGTGTAAATATGAAATTTCATTATATCCATACAATCTTGGAATGTAAGTTGATAATACATGCTATGAATAACGTAGCTATACTTTGGTCAGTTGCAAATTGGCAAGATTTTTTTTAAAAATCTCTGCTCGCCAAAGTTATTCAAGCCAGCATGTGCAATTTTGGCCAAACACATTTGATTTTGGCTGAGCGTACGTACGCACAATGCGCTTGTTGCTTTCATGTGCGCCCACAATCTTCTGTATTAATTCGCCTGCTGTAAGGAGGCTCACCAATTTGGAGCTGATCAAACTATAACATGTGTGTGTAATCAGGATGTTAAACTGAAATGTGTTGATATTATAATAGTGATATGGAGAGGTCTTTGATGGAATCGTAGGCTGATATTATTATTTCTATTATTATTTATTTGAATTATGTGACATTACCTGTTGAACAGGATAAGTTGAAAAGATTTTCAAAGGGAATTGTGTTTTTTTAATTGAAAATGTAATTGTGGAAGTTTGGATGATAATTTAATAATGAGATGAATATTCTATTTACATTGATTTCACTTGAAATTGAATTTTCAATCACAGCCATAACACAGAATGAGACATTCTTGTGGTTTTTTTATAATTGAGATGAGGACTATCGAAGTATACAAATCATTGTATGGGTTTGAACAGTTAATCCTTGGCATAAGATTTTACAGAATTAGTCTAACATGTGATCTTTTCTTACATCGTTAAAGGATTATACAGCTTTTTTTATAATGGAGTTTTAACGCTTGTGTAATTTGTGAAGATTTTGCACCCTTTACATTTTTTGAACAGCCTATAGTTATCTTCGATTTGTAAGCCCTTTAACAAATGGTATGAATACAGGGTGTACCAAAAGTACAAATATGTGCATTTTGATTCCTGAAAACAGTGACTTGGCTGTTTAAATAGACTGATCATAATTGAATAGCGTGTTGGAAATAAGAAGTATAATCACATTGGTAAATGTTGTACCGCAGCTGTTACTGTAAAAGTGTAAATTTTCGCGCTACATATATTTTTGCGCTCGAATCAACAATGATAACATGTGAATGTATTTATTTTGTGTATAGGTCTATGTGATGAAGCTACAAATCACGAACTAAAAAAGAAGTTACAAATCAAAAAAAGTGCGGGAAATTAATTGCACGGAAATTACCACTTGTATTACAGTAGCCGTAAGGGGACAATATTGACTATATTCATGTATGGTGAGTGAATGAAATTGAACAGACGTATTTCGATCAACCTTCTACTCCTGAATATGTTCAAATTAGAGCAAGTACACAACGTGACTGAACAGTAAAGAGGGGCGATCAACGAGCAAGATCACACAAATATTTAGTCTTTTAGACTTTTTTTTTGAAGATTATGGAGTGTTGTTGTCAGTTGTGATTGATCAAAACAGGGTTACGCAACAAAACCCCTGTTCTTCGAGTGAACAGATTTTCAAAAAATAGGTAAAAAAATAAAATATCTCAAAAAAGTGAAGAAAAATCGGTCAGGGGCCGCAGAACAGGGTGTTTTTGTCGCCTTATGCTACTTTTTATTTTATATTCACCTGTAGTGGTTGAAGGGCCTCATCACATAAGTGGCATATATTCCCATGAAAAATATAAAAGGATTTTAGCAGGCAAGCGGTGAATAATAAATGAAAACAATTAGAAAGAAAGTGGTATAAATGATTGATTATAAATGACTCAGTATAAAAAACGAGCAATTATTATGATGAATAGTTCTGGGAAAATGCAGGTGTAGGATTCTGGAAAACGCAGGTATTGTGTACTTTTGAATAAAATATACATGGATTTACAACTGCATGAATTAAGGCCCCAAAAAAAAATCCTCGACCGCCCGCTCGTCAGATTTAGGGCCGCCCCGATGATTTTTTTTCTTCAGTTTAAATGGCATTGAATATTAAACTAAGTGTTTATAACATTTGTGCAACTCTTAGTGTGATTTCAACTTCTTGTTGGCTGAACTTTGAGCTTCCGCTGGTATAAGGGGGAAAAAAAAGGGGGGGGGGGAATCTGCCCTCCTGCCCCTCCTCTCTGAGAGCTGTGAAGGACAACATTACCTTTTTTTTGGGCCTAAATTTAATAACATATCCTTGTAGGTAGATACAAGCCTTGAAATAAGCTGACTATAAAGTGGGGGATTTTTTTTCTTCAATTGTCCCTGGGTCACAGAGTTTTACAAGAACCAGGGTTTATTTCTGAAGAACCATGGACAAAATTTCAAAATGTACACAATCAGTTGACACCTAACAATATCCAAACCATGTAGATAAAAGGTGGTAACCAGAGATGGGCACAACTTGACAGCAAACATTTGCGCCTGCCTGGTGGTCAGATTTTGATGATGTACCAGCGTAATTGGATGACTTTCCGAGTGCAAATTTGCCCTCTGCTCATTTCAAGGCTTGCGTAGATGGTATACATTTTGATCGTATTAGGCCAAATTAAATTAATTGTTTGTCTCAAAGCTCCTCTCCTGTTGTAAAACTAATGCGGAATGTGGTTTTTTTCTTCTTTTTTTCTTCTTCTTTTTTTTAATATAAAATATTGAAATCCTTGTAAAAGTGAACTTTTGTATTTAAGGGGGGTGTGGACTCACAGGACAGCCTCCGTAAAACTGCCGTAACTTCTTCAATATTCATTTAATCTTTATAAACGAATACAGTTTTTTGCAGAAAAGGGTTCAATGAATCCAACCATGATAATGAAATTGACCATTTTGGAAAAAAATTATAAAAAACACCTTTTTTGACCCATTTTAGGTTTGGAAAAGATAACTCAAAATATATTTTGTTAAATTTTGTCATACTAGTTTTATGATAATCCTGATAACATTCCCCAGGAGTGTTTTTTTAATTTTAATATCTTATTTTTTATTTTTTGAGTTACAGACCAAAAGGTGCCAAAAAATGTGATTTTTTACAGCCAAAATCATGAAAATCACCATTTTTGGCACCTTTTTTTGGCACTTTTTGGTCTGTAACTCAAAAAATAAAAAATAAGATATTAAAAAAAAAAAAACGCTCCTAGGGAATGTTATCAGGATTATCATAAAACTACTATGACAAAATTTAACAAAATATATTTTGAGTTATCTTTTCCAAACCTAAAATGGGTCAAAAAACATGTTTTTTATAATTTTTTCCAAAATGGTCAATTTCATTATCATGGTTGGATTCATTGAACCCTTTTCTGCAAAAAACTGTATACATTTATAAAGATTAAATGAATATTGAAGAAGTTACGGCAGTTTTACGGAGGCTGTACCTGAGAGTCCACAGCCCCCTTAAGATGATGTGATCAATGAAAATCTGGAAAATCTGAAAAATCTGTGAAATTTTGGATTTATTTTATTTATTTATTTTTTTAAATTGAAAAAAGAAATTTAACAAAAAATTATAATGCGCACCAATAAACTAACGCGCGCGGGAGCTTTGAGACAAACAATTAATTTAATTTGGCCTTACTGATCATTACAATTGTTTCGATCTCTAGTTCACTAGCTTGCACAATTTATCAACACTCTACCTGTTTGAAACTTTTGCACCTTGCTTTTGTAACACGACGTATACTTATTACACATTATATTCATCTAAATGCTTATAAATTCAATGCCTATATAATTATGAGATATTTTCTACATTGTTCTTTCAGCAGGTCGTTCTCGATGTTGTTGTAAAAACCCATACCAAAGTCCCTTGCCGTATCAGTCCTCCACTTTGTAGACAAAAATATTCAATTCTGGATGATCCAATTGATTCATAGTCTCTTTGCCTTGCTCACAAATTGATTATTCAACTGAATTAAATTTGATAATAGCAAACAGGTGATGGATTGGTATCAGTATGTCTAGTACCTTTGATTGATTTGTGGCTTCAAAACAACTGGTATAATCAAACTCAAGAAATATTGTAGTGCAATAATCATGGACGTATGCTTTGTGACATGTTAACATTTCTTTGCAATAAAGACGTATGGCATGTGAATGTGTCCCCCCCCCCCCTGCCCAGATGCAGGCAGCGTCGCATAGGATTTATGTACATGATACTTGATAGCATGATGCGTTTACTATAGTTTGATCAGCTCCAAATTGGCAAGAAATATTCAGTTTTTTTCTCTCCGCGCCCAAAAGTAATCAAAGCATGCACGCGTACGTGATTATGGCGCACGCACACGTTTTTTGTTGGACGCATGCGTCATACATATGATACACAGTGCGTTTGTTGTTTTCATGCGCGCTCGTGTCATTCTGTATACATTCGCATGTAAGGAGGCTTCACCAATTTGTAACTGATCAAACTATAGAATTCCAACTAACATCACCTCAACTTGAGGTAACACAATGTATAGCTTACCATTTCAATAGCCTATTGGTCCTGAACAACTAGAGCACCATCCTTCATCTCCTCTCAACAAGCCTCTGATACACAGGCAGCAGAAGTGGGGGTGGGGGTCATGACCCCCTTAATTTCATGACCTCCTCTGTGATCCCCTCCCCCTTAAAAGTTGCCAAGTCGCCCCCCCCCCCCCCCCCCCCCAATCGTCTGCCACCACTGTTCTGATATGGATACTTAATTTCAATATGATGTGCCCTACTGTGTAAGATATAGATGAATATTTCAGATGCAAAATGTGATAACTCCATTTTTTAGATAACAGACAATTTGAGATATTAGCAAGTAAGCCTAAAGAATACAGTACATGGTATATGGTCCTTGTTATAGTAAATGCAGTTACATTTAAAAGATGGATTTTGAAGCGCCGTTGGTGATCCAAAGTCATATGTTAGAAACTGGTGTTAATCACATTTTATACCTTTATTTACCACTGTTGGGTGGGATATTGAATCAATATTAAGCCTGATAATGATATTGGTATATACTGTCCTACTCCATTCTTGTAACCCGTGCCATACGGGCAACAATTTAACATCGAACCTACAAAGGAAATGTTCGAAGTCTATTAAGTAGCTTTCTGACAAAGCTCGATTTGTAAGAAAAAGACTGAAGGGAATAGGTTATATTAGATCCAAAGATCTTTAACCATGCTTGAGAATATCTCACCGATTCTCCTTTTAGCCAAGGAATGCATTTTTTGGTTTACCGACTATTAATGTGAACGTTTAACAAACCTCAAATGCCGCTGCTGTTATTGTTATGTATCATTCTTCATTATGTCATATAGTGTGTGTGTGTGTGTGCTATTTATAAATAGTGTAGCAATTTAGTTGTATATAGATGTACATAGAAAAGTTTAGATCGATATAAATTATCGATAACAATTCCATATTGCCTTGATGTATTCGTCGCTGTTCTTTCAAAACCATGTATCTCTACCCGGCCCTTCAGCATGTATAAACAAATACTTTCTATAATCTTTGGGCAATCTGTTCTTAACATTTCTAGGGCCAAAATTACATCATCAAAACATTGTAAGTGCTTTTGGCCTTGAACATGTATAAAGCAACAATGCATAACCGTTGCGCAGTTTCACTTTATACATGTTGAAGGGCCATAAAAACATACAAAGTTTTAACAGAACAGTGACGAATTATGCTTTTTATATTACTCTCTTAATTTTCACTCTCTCATCTCTATATATATACGAATATGATAATTATTTAAAATCTATAAATGCTTAAAACGTGCAAAAAATGGGAAGGAATGAATGAGATACGGTGTCACATTGTCATGTGCAGCTATGGTTCTACCTGTGAGTAAGATACTGTAAAAGCCAATATTTTTGCGTAAAGATATTTTCACGTATTTTGATATCATAGACATTTCGCGAATCGTTTTTTCCGCGGGCGACCTTCTGGATGCATTGCATGAATGTTGAAAACAATATTTTCGCGTGTTATAATTTTCGCGAAAAAATACAAGTGAAAATAAAACCACCGTGAAAATTTCAGCTTAACAGTATTCATGAAATCAACAATATGAATCCTATTGAACGTAACGTAGTTCAGTTGGGGATATAATACATTGAATGGTGATGAGCCGTCATGAATATCTTACTCATAGGTAACACCAGCTTTATTGGTTCATTGAGATTTGATTTTGAGTTTCCTAAAACTTTTAATGAGGAGCAATATTTTAGTATTTTCAGACATTTAAAATGTCCATTATTGAAAAGGGCTGTTGTTGAATGACATTTGTTGCTGTCGATGTATCAGATATTTTGAACGCTGTAACAACATCAACAAAGAAAAGTAATAATTATCACCAATTTGTTATTGGTAGAACTTGCCATTTTTAAAACATGGACTAAAACACAAATATAAATTGCGGTTAACCTGGTAATTTTGGCAGCTATTTGGATAGGATGTGTGTACAAACTAGATCATTTTGCTGGGCTAGGTCAGATGAAGAAGGACACAGTTGGCAGTGATTGTTTATTCCTATGGGTTTCAATGTAAATATGGATTTGATTACAAATTTATCACCTGTTGAAACCAAATTAGGGCACTGAGAGATTGCCCAAAGAAAATAAATTTGGAAAATATGAATTGCAAAATACACATTGTGATTTTACACACATTTGACTCATCAAATACACAATTTATACAAGCACACAGGGTTCAGTCAGGAATTCTATTCATTTTGGGATAGGAAAGTCTTAAACTGCGCATACGTAGATATCAGGTCCCGTTTTCATAAATTACTTCAATTAGGGTAATCGTCATTTGATGCGTTTGACGTCATTAATAAATTAATAAATGCGGCAACGCCACTTGATGATGACACAAAAATTACGGTCTCGTCAAAGGAATGCAAGGAATTTATGTGGACTTGTATCATGTCCGTCAGACACAAACAATGATGATATGGTGGCAAGTCAAAAAATGAATTCAAATGTATAAAATAAACAATAAAACGTGAAATATCATATATTTCAGGCTTGTAAAAACCGTCCAGCACATATATTTTATCATAACTTTCAAAACCGCACAATTCTTTGTAAACTTCAATTAAGTCTATACCTAAAGCAGACGGCAAACAGCGCCACCTAAGATATGCGGACAGAAAAAGTGAAGTGGCTTCCGATCGACAATTCGAGTCGCACACCCCTGGTTCAGTCATAATTTTACTGCCAACTATGAAATGATTCGGAGGCACTTTAATGTATGCAAATTTAATGGTTTAATATCATTTCTTTGTTTAATTATGACAATCAGTAAATTTAACAATACAATGTTTATATGTAATTAAAATCATTACCACTTATATTAATATTGTACATTTTATATTATTTGTCTATGAAGTGCGTAGGCACAATGTATCATATTTGTTGAATAGTATTATGAAATATTATTTATTACAATTTTTTATTTTATGTTTTACCATGAATACCAAAGTACAACTATATTGATATTTTTATTGAGTTTGATAGCAAAATGCAGTAAATCCCATTTTCAAACCTTTTTGGAATTAGGCCACCAAAATATAGTGAGCAATGCTAACTTTAAGTTGATATCTTACCAACATATTTTTAATGAAAAAGTTTTATATATTTTCAATGCGACTGCTTTATATATGGCGCAAATTCTAGATTCAAATCTTACTTAAAGATGGGAGACCCAATTTCAGCCAGTGGTTATAAATGATAGAAACAAAAATTCACTAGAAATGCTAGTAGGTCGGGCCTGTAGCACATTTTCCCCATGGCCTTATCTCTAATTGGTTAAATGGATGTGCTGCATTTTGTTATGAAGCTCTTGATTTAGAAACCTGCTTTTATGTCGCAATATTGTAATAATTTATTGATCATACTATTTGTATTTAATTGCGTTTGAAACATCAGCAATTTTCCAAAATTGTGCTTGTTCGAAGTAAGGTAAAAAGAATGACATTGTCCCAATTCATGATATGCTTATGTGACGAATCCTCATTCCAGATAGATAAGAACTAGCTTTAGTATTACATAAAATATTAAGAGTACAATTAAAAATAATTTTAACCTCTTTGAGTGGGGAAAGGTACACAGTCATTTTCTTGTGCCTAGTATCATGGTTACCCTGCTGCTATACCTATGTGGGTACTCTGCTGCTGTACCTATATGGGTACTGTTAAAGAACCAGTGAAGTATTACCAAAGTAGCTAGCTGCTCATAACTGTACTACTATAGTCTATTTGTGCCTAAAAGCTGCGCCCGTTAATTTACGTCACTGTCCAGAGGAAGCCAAATAGAGTATAGTTACTCTGCTACTATGCAGTACTTTTGGTTGTATCGTACAGATACTGTACAGACAGTTACTAAGCGTACAATACTTGTACAGGTGCTGCATTGGCAGCCAATCAACCATGTACTGTAATAAGCGTTTCATGCATAAGAAAATGGCTATGTAAATGTACAGGTTCTGTATATATCTGGAATGAGGAGTAAGAAGTGATGGGATTGGACAAGCCTTTGAATTAAGTTTCCCCCTTCTGGTATTCCTATTTCTTGTAAATAAATGGGTCTACTTTCTTAAGATTTGTCATATTTCCCCTAAAAATCCCAAGTAAAATCAGTTAAACATGAGGGAAAAGACAGATCTCTGGTAAACATGCGTCAAATGTTTTCAAATATTGCAGGTAACAATTTTAAAAGTAATTCTAAATATTACATATTAAATTGTTCCATCCTATTACTGTTGGAGTTGGAAAAGGAGCTTTAGCTTAGGCAATGAAAAAACAACACATTATTCTATGGGCAAACGGACCTCTCAGGTAGGGTTTCTTTATATTTTTTAAATGTTCGTGAACATTTTTGTGATTTTTCAACATCAAAATTTAAATTTAAAAAAGAAATCAAATTAAAACAAACAAAAATGGGTCTGTCAAGCAATAAGAAATGCAATTTTTGCACCACAAAGCACTTTTTCCAAAATCAGATAGCACATTTAGTACTAAAAAGCGTGAATTCCCTATCCATAATCTAAAGGAAGCATCTTTCAAGCCTTTGCAGGGGTAATCAGAAAAATATGGGCTTTCCTCATACCAAAAAGTGAATTTGATCGGGTCACCAGCCTTTTAGTAAGGCTTATACGCAGGTTTGCCGGATGTTATTTTGCATCAATAGCCAGACTGAAAATGGCTGGTCGCTGTCATCGAATTGTAACTATGGCTGTATCAGAATTCAAAGTACTGTAAAAGTCAATATTTTCGCGGGAAGATATTTTCACGAAAATGGTCATAACAGGCATTTCGCGATTTTCAACATTTGTGAACAAAAGTCAATTAAAGTCAATAATTTTTGCGAGTTCATATTTTCGCGGATGAAGATTGATTCGTGAAATTTGTGAAAATAAAAACCTCACGAAAATTTCTACTTTTACAGTACTTCTTCATTTCACCCATATTGATTAAAATGACAATTGAGTGAGAATGTAGCGCAACACATTCCTGTAATGTTTATATAATACCCGATTCAATTTTCAAAGGAGTCCCACCCCATTTTAAATATTGAATTACAAATACTCTATGTGCAAGGTGTAAAGGATTTTAATACAGCCATATCATTTTGTGGAAATCTGGTGATTTTACGTTGCCATGCTCACCTAAAATAAAAAGTATCGTGGTTGCCATTGATTGTAGGGCCTAGAATTCCGGGCCTAGAATAAATTATTAATGATTTTTTTTTTACAATACTAAAATTGTATTGCTATAATAAAGTTTTAATTATTTATGTACACTGCTGATAATTGCAATGATTGATTGATTGAGATGAAAATAAAGGAGTCGACAAATGAAATGTTTTTGAGTTTAAAAGAATTATTAATTAGTGTGAAGCAATAGTGGTATACAGTGACAGTCTCATCTATGCATGAACAGACCGAGTCAAAACAAAACTACAAAACCAAAACAGCAACAACACACCCATCTAGCTATCCAGTTACTTTAGAGATACAATTAATAATACTTATCTAGGCAACCTATTCTGAGGCGCTATACATGAGCATGTGACCTGAAAATTAAACATGATGCACATTGGAAAAAATGTTTTTAAACAGTCATTAAAAGCATTTTAATGCTTTTAATGACTGTTTAAAAACATTCGTTGTTATGTTTAATTAAAATTAAACATAACAACGAATGTCCACAGGAAGAGTGTTCCACAATTTGGGTGCGCATGAAGAAGAAGCGCTATCACCATACAAAGATAATGATTTTGGTGTGGAAAGAAAGAGTTTATTTGATGATCTGAGAGTCCTTGTTGGCTCATAAACAGAAGCTGGTTAATGTAAGATGGCGCGAGTCCGTCGAGTGATTTCTATGTGAGGAGAAGAATTTTAAATTGAATCCATTGACGAATGAGTAACCAGTGAAAATGTATAAGAGCAGGCATTATGTAATCATATTTATGAATCTTAGAAAGTACACGAGCAGCTGAATTTTGTGTTCGCAATTTGTTCACCGTCATCCAAGACTTGATATCTGCAACACAATGTTCAATTTTTGATGGTCCTGTGTGTCATTTGCGTAAAGGTGCACATTCAGGTTATGGTTCCATGCAAGTTCTACGATAGGCTAGAATAGATGGTAAAAAGAAAAGGCCACAGCACTTATCAATTATAGACTTCTTAAAAAAAGTTCGAAAATGTTTCGTGATATAATCATATAATCAATGGAAAGCTGCTGTGTTTATCTTTCCAACAATACCACAGTCATAGCAATCACTTGTTTCAGTGCTCGGACACGTGTGTGAGAATATTATACGGGGAGGTCTCAATATCGATGTGCCAAATTCGCCACTATTTTACACTCAAAAGAACAACTCTGTCAGCTGTCTAATGAAGTGTTGCAGTGACAGAGACACTGTGAAAACGCTGTTTAAAACTTTTAATTAACTGGCGTTGTTCAAGTAGGGGAGAGCGGGGCATGTACACCCTCGGGGCAGGTTCGCCCACCATGATTCTCATCATTGCGCCCACTGGTTGAATTTGACTAACACGCTAACTTAATATATTCCGCTGATTGTTACAAGCTTCCCAGATCCCTGTATACTGTTTGTCAAATGAGCATCTAAAAACAGTTTTACATCTCAAAAGTGAATTTTCTTCCATTTTTGATATTGATTTTGTTCTAAAGATATTCGTACAGAAGATGTTGATGTAAATTCATTACTTCATGAATAATCGTGATAGCTGCGTATCAAGTGCGTTCCAATAAAATGAATCGTTAGATGTGAACGCGCACGCTGAGCGCAGGTTACTAATAATTGCCCGAAAGTACTGCGCCAAAGTGCTCTATTGTTTTGCTCAATGGCCGACCAATCAAATTTGAGCCTCACACTCCTAAACTGAATATTCAATGAGTTATGAGGAAACATGATTAAAGCTTATTTCTGATTGGTTGAATAAGGGGATGATCCGACTCGGACTGTTTCAATAACTAAGAAGGGCAGGGGTGGACAAAATAAACAGAAAACTAATTAATTATTAGCGAGACATTATCGGTACAAATCAACGATTTGGATAAATATGCATCTTTTTCAGTAATGAATGAGAATAATGACTGCTTAACAACTCTTCGTGAATTTGTTTTAAATCCTCGGTTGTTGTTCTGTTCATTCGGAATTGTCCCTCAGGGGCTGCGCCCCTTCGGGACAATTCCTCAGACCAAAACCTGTGATTTCAAAACAAATTCACGAAAACAGTTGTTACGCAGTCATTATTCTCTAATCATCATTAGGTAGGTATGGCATTGATGGATTTGATGCAGTTATAAACCCGTCATTGTATGTGGGACATGTGTGGTTACCGGGTCAATGCACTTATTTATTGTGCTATGGGGCACATTCACCCTTTCATGATGGGGCATGTTCGCACATGGGGGAATTACATGATTAAGATTTTGTATAATATCAAAATTGTAATGCACCTCCTGTAGCCAATTTGTAATTATAAAAATAGCTATTTGGAATGGAGTAGCACTAAAAATTAGAAGATAATGTTTCAAATGGTTTTTATGTTTTGTATTTGTTTTTTAAATCTAAACAAGTAGGCCTATATTTCCGGAAAATGACCCCACCCTTAAATTTTGGTAGAAAATTGCATTCCATCTATTTGACACATAAACAAAGGAGCTATTTGACACATGGCTACTATACTTTATGAAGCCTGATTATGAGCCCATGGCGAATTTGCCCCGGCCTATGGACAAACCTACCCAGGGGTGGGGCAAGTTCACCATTTTGAGACACATGTCTTTATTCTTTACTCATCCCTTTACAGTTAGGTCTAGGGTACTGAAATGATGACCGTATGTAGCCAAGATATCAATCTTTCATTTAATGTCAATAGGTCCATTCAATATTTACATTTGACGTCTATAGGCCATTCCAAATGAAAATGGGGCGAATACTCCCCGCTCTACCCTACCTATGCTCTAGTGACCTTTGATCATATTGTTTCAGTACTCTGGGCACTTTTATCTCTGTTTTCATATAAAACCCAAAATACAGAGGGGCGTTAATATAACAAAAACCTGTATGATTACCCATCGATACCTCGGAGACTAATAGCCTATACCTAGTCTTAGATCGATACTACCAAATTTCGCGAAAAGGCACCCCAAAAGGCAGGCAGGCACATATAATACGTTTACCACTATAATAGCGAGTAATCCCCGTCCCCTCACCCGGGGTCGTCTGCAGACATCTGCCGCGTGGAAAGTGTTAAAATAGTTGTATACCAAAGCTAGCTCTGCTGCATCGCCTAGGATTCCCATAATACATGTAGTACTGTATTTGAATCCAATTTCTAGAAACACTTCAGCAGGTCAATTATCTACCAACACTCTCTCTATTGCAGTCACCAGATGGTCTATACCGCTGTGTGTGATGTGTTGATGGTCAGTGACTTTGGCAGCTATATTGTAATTGAGCAGTTTGTCTTTGGTCTGGTCACTGTCACTTGGGTCACTGATTGGCTATGGCTGTACTACATGTACATAGTCTGTACATGATGTTATGATGTGCACTACATATGAGTGTATGGTTGGTAGGCAAGGCATGCCTTGGTGTAGGGGAGGGGGTGGGGAGAGGTTGATGAAGGGGTGGGACTAAGAGTGGCTCTGTAGCAGAGCTATACCAAAGCTTGAGTTTAAGTAACTCCAATTGTTCTTAATTTAGACATACAAGATGGCATGACATGTGCCCATTGAGTAGCACACAAACTATATCGGTAGCGGGATTGTTTAGCCACAATTCGCGGTAATTCGATGTTACTTAATTAAACTCGAATGAAATCTCAAGATATATATTGATTTAAATAAATTAAAAATCATGAACTTTTTTTTTCATGCAATATATTCGATATAATAAAATGTGATAAAATGGAATAAAATAAACTAAATAATAAAATAGAACAGAACAGAATAGGCCTAGAATATTATTATATTACATTATATTCTATTCTATTACATTCTATTCTATTCTTATCGCGTCAACATAAAATTATGTCGTCAAGTAACACGAAACTATTGCGTCAATGTAAACTTATGTCGTCAAATATCACAAAACTATTGCATCAACATAAAATTATGACGGCAACACAAAGTTATCGCATCAACATAAAATTATGTCGTCAAGTAACGCAAAACTATTGCGTCAATGTAAACTTATGTCGTCAAATATCACAACATTATTGCATCAACATAAAATTATGACGGCAACACAAAGTTATCGCGTCAACTTAAAATTATGTCGCCAGTAACACAAAACTATCGCGTCAACATAAACTTATGTCGTCAATCATCACAAAACTATTGCATCAACTTAAAATTATGTTGCCAACACGAAGTTATCACGGCAACATAAAATTATGTCGTCAAGTAACACAAAACTATCGCGTCAACATAAACTTATGTCATCAAATATCACAAAATTATTGCATCAACATAGAATTATGACGGCAACACAAAGTTATCGCGTCAACTTGAAATTATGTCGTCAAGTAACACAAATCTATCGCGTCAACGTAAACTTATGTCGTCAATTATCACAAAACTATTGCATCAACTTAAAATTATGTCGCCAACACGAAGTTATCGCGTTAACTTGAAATTATGTCGTCAAGTAACACAAAACTATCGCGTCAACAAAAATGTATGTCGTCAATTATCACAAAACTATTGCATCAACTTAAAATTATGTCATCAAATATCACAAAACTATTGCATCAACATAAAATTATGACGGCAACACAAAGTTATCGCATCAACATAAAATTATGTCGTCAAGTAACACAAAACTATCACGTCAACGTAAACTTATGTCGTCAATTATCACAAAACTATTGCATCAACTTTAAATTATGTTGCCAACACGAAGTTATCGCGGCAACATAAAATTATGTCGTCAAGTAACACAAAACTATCGCGTCAACATAAACTTATGTCATCAAATATCACAAAACTATTGCATCAACATAAAATTATGACGGCAACACAAAGTTATCGCATCAACATAAAATTACACAAAACTATTGCGTCAATGTAAACTTATGTCATCAAATATCACAAAACTATTGCATCAACATAGAATTATAACGGCAACACAAAGTTATCGCGTCAACATAAAATTATGTCGTCAAGTAACACAAAACTATCGCGTCAACGTAAACTTATGTCGTCAATTATCACAAAACTATTGCATCAACTTAAAATTATGTTGCCAACACGAAGTTATCGTGGCAACATAAAATTATGTCGTCAAGTAACACAAAACTATCGCGTCAACATAAACTTATGTCATAAAATATCACAAAACTATTGCATCAACATAGAATTATGACGGCAACACAAAGTTATCGCGTCAACTTAAAATTATGTCGTCAAGAAACACAAAACTATCGCGTCAACGTAAACTTATGTCGTCAATTATTACAAAACTATTGCATCAACTTAAAATTATGTCGCCAACACGAAGTTATGGCATCAACTTAAATTTATGTTGTCAAGTAACTCAAAACTATCCCATCAACTTAAATTTATGTCGTCAAGTAACACAAAACTATCGCGTCAACGTAAATGTATGTCGTCAATTATCACAAAACTATTGCATCAACTTAAAATTATGTCGCCAACACAAAGTTATCGCGTCAACTTAAAATTATGTCGCCAATTATCACAAAACTATTGCATTAACTTAAACTTATGTCATCAATTATCACAAAACTATCGCATCAACTTAAAATTATGTCGCCAACACGAAATTATCGCGTCAACTTAAAATTATGTTGTTAATTATCGCATCAAGTTAAAATTATGTTGATAATTATCACGAAACTATTGCATCAACTTATCATCTCGTCAACTCGTCATGTCCCTTCAGTGCTTCCGTAGCAATCGGCATTTAATCGTTCATTACAGATTCAAGTAAGGGCAGCCGAAGAATGAGCTATGGTTTGGTATGGTTTCCAGTTTTCAATACGATTTATTCATAGTACCGGGTTCCAAAGTGTCGGCATTCAATTATTTCCTTTCATCCTTCCGCGGCCCTTACATATGCCGGATAGGATTTATTGTCATAGGAGCTTGGGATTAGGAGCTTATACAAGGATTACCATCGGCTTGCTCTTTGTATAGACATTCCATATTTGAGCTCATCGGACCAATCCGAATGAAGGTAAGCCGGCCTACACGAACACGATCGTGATCTTTTAATTAAAATTATACGCCGCAAAAGGCCTACGCCTACGCTACGGTACGTGAATTTTTGTTTCCGTACATGATCCTATCCTAATCTAATACTCAATCCTAGTGAAATTACTTGATTTGTTCAAAAATAATCATTTTATTCAGTGAATTTTGCATATTTTTTCCATATTAAAACGGATTCTAAAGTGATTTTCACTAGGATCATGTACGGAAACAAAAATTCCTCACGGTACCGCTCTCTATATTAATGTATGATGGTGCTGGTGTGTTGATATTATAAATAAATACATAATTGCTGTTTAGTGTTGTTGCTGCTGCTGCTGTTTTTGTTCTTCAATGACATACATACATACATTCATAACATTTCTTATAAAAGGCGCAATATCCAAATACATGATCAAGGCGCAACAAAACAAAATTATAGCAATGGGAATGAATGAGAATATGAATATAACAAAATACCAATACAATCAATACAGATATGATTTTAAGAGTTTCTTAAATTTAAAGATTGCAGTAGAACCGGCATCTCCAATTCCAAGTCTAATATGGTGTGGAAGTGAGTTCAATAGTGACGGACCTGCAACGGAAATGGCTCTTTCACCTATATATACGTTTCCTACTGGAAGGTATTGAGAGTAGTAGTCTTAACTAACAAACTATGACACACTAGGTATAGTTTGTTAATATAGAACTATTCCTGGGTCCGGGCTAGGCCCTTTTCCCTTTATTAGGCCACGCACGGAAGCTGCTATGCCTATAGCCATTCAAGATGAATCCTGACAACCTGAGCCTATAGCCCTCTTACCTATGTCTGCACCTAGCCGCGCCTATGCAAGACTAGCCGGTCTGTCTTGCATATTTAGGAAATGCTTATATACTATTAAACTCCCTGATGATATGATGCACCACGATAGAATTTGTCCATAGAATTTTCTTATATAGGGGCAATTCCATGAAAATGTGACGGAGCAAAAAAACTGAAAATTGCTCCAAAAGATTTATTTTTACCTCTATGTTGTTCAAAGCTCATGCAAAGGTTCAGGAAAAAATTGTTACAACATTTGGCTAATGTTTGTTTGTTTGTTTGTTTGTTTGTTTACACGGTCGGTCCATACAGACACACGCTTGGGTCCTGAAGGGACCAGACTCAAGCAAATTGCTCGGGCCATCAGGCTTAAAAAGCCTATATAAGCATGCTGGTTGAATTATTATTAAAAACAGCCACTCCCAACAAATAAAGTTAACAATTTTGCTGTCAGCCTTCAGACATGAGAAAAGAATAGTCTTGATCCAATCTCATTTACTATGAAAAAATTCTACTTTTCTTACCCCAAAAATGGTAACACGTGTTACCGGAGCAACACTTTTTTGAAAATATTTACTTTATTGATTTGGTTTTAATTTACGCCACTTATAATTTTAATTCTACTAGATAGGCCCTATTTAAAATTAGTAAATAATTAGATCAATTCATAACCACCACTCTACAATAGGCCATCAAAATGTCGCAACGCGTGTTACCAAACTCATATTCAGGAAAACGTGCTAAAACCTCAATTTTTCAAGTGTTATTTATCACTATTTATGGTTAATATGTTAGTTCAATTGCCAAAGTCAAAATTAAATAACCAACGTATGGGTTTCCTGTACTAGGCCTATTCACTGTAACAAAGTTTGAACGACTATAAAAAAGAATCTTGAATACAAAATGGGGTTCACCGACTTAGTTTTTGAGCTACGACTATTTCAAAACACTTTTTTTAGCCATTTTGCACAATCTTGTGGAAATATAATTTTTAGGCTGAACATTTAGAACAAAACTGCCCCACCAATTTTAATCAAAGTTGCGCATTAAAAGGCACTACATATACAGATTAATGAAATAAAATAATAGTCACTCTATGACTTGTTTTTTGAGATAATTCCATAAAAGGACGTATTTGTTGGTTAATTGAATACTACGTTTACGCGGTCTAAACGCCGAACTGGTCCGCGTCGCGTAATGCGACATAACATGTACGCACTCAGTAATTATAGGTAAATTAATAATGGACCTACGGCACATAATCTCCTGGCCACAGTTCGACATACGTGGGCGCACTTCGATCAGGCTGCGCACGCATGCTTGAACTCACAAAATACTGCCAACCAACAACACCAAAGCACCTGATTGGTCAAATTTAAACTGAAGCCTTTTTAACGATCGTCACGCTGCGCCGTATCCACCAACGCAGTGCTCCCGCTGCGCCATAACCACCGACGCAGTGGGGCGCGATGGCGCGTGGAAAAGCTCATGAGTTTTTCAGTTCTCACGTTTGAGCACCAACCAATCAGAGCCTTGAGGTCGAGATGACGTAGTGCGCACAACAGAGATCCAGGGGACCGTTTTGGGGTGAGGTTGAGCAGGCGTACTTTACGCGAGCTCAACCTCATGTGAAGTGCGCGCATTGAACGAACATCACGAACGCAGTACCAAGATGAACGCGCCCGAAAATTAACACGCGAATGGTTGTGCGCGCTTCACGCAATGTACGCGATACGCTGCTTAGTTGTGTTCGTTCAATTATTAATTTACCTATAGTAACTGTAACCTCGCTGACGCACTGTCATACTTCGTCGCATACGTCGCTTAGGTCTTTTAACTGACTAATTAATTTATCATGGGATTTGAAAATCGACGGCGTGTGTGTGGGGGGGGGGGGGGGGGTTGGCCATAAGTCCGTATCGGGTTTTTAGGTTTTAATGGAAAAAAGGATAGCAGTCAATCCCCATCCGCAAACAGATGAATGGTCGAATTGGATTATCAATGTGCTTGATACTGACGTGAATTTAAGCCCGAGTTTTAAATCTGTGAATGATTTCAATGTGGATTTTAATCGTGGTAAAACGAGTAATAGACCTAATAAAGGCAACATTTCGTATACATAACAATCAGAATGATTATATCATAATCCATTTGGTTGGTTTTCATTTGGTAGGCCTTGTTTGGTATTTTTTAGTTTTTAAAAATAGAGAATCATTTTAGACTTGGACAACAACGGGGACACGAGGGTAAAAGAGATGAACCACGTATCCCAGGTCCGAGTGTCATTTCCTCGAAGCATTGCGCTGGAATTTTGTACAGCCCCTTTGGTCTGGACCTCTGGGCAAAGTCCTTTGAAATTGAAGATTATAACATAGCGACACGTGCGTAACTATAGAGCTTCTCCCCTAGACTACATCCCCAGTCTTCAATATAACCATACTGCCTGCAAGATAGCGACGTAAGAGGGCGACTGAGAGTCACAGCCTACCCCCCTTTACATATCGTATTTAAGGGCATCCTAATAAAGCACCACCTCATTATTTCAATGACCACACACACCTCCAGCAGGAGTAGTCTTCGTTATTAAATCTGATAAGAACTCTTCATCAGTAGCCTAAGTAGGCCTATCATTCAAAGCTATTATGACAGGTTGCTATATACTGAACGTTGTGTCGGGGTTGCTATCTACTAAAGATAGTAATGGACAGAACATTTCATGATGTTAAAGTCAATTTAGGCCTGCTCTTACCAGGTCGGTGCCACTGTACACAGACTCCCATTGCCGAGATTGAAGCCTTTCTAAGAGGTACATTGCGCGCCCTCATTATGCAAGATGTACATCGCGCGTCTTAATGTCCCTTATAAGGACTTCCGTGCTGTCAATCATCGCGTTGTCAAGATAACGCTTCATTCCAAGGGTTACATCGCGCGTACTCACGCCCACATGCCCATATATAGGAGGCTTCAGTTTTGCGATTCGAATTTCCTCTCCCATTATATAAGCTCCCTGCTCTTACCTTCGATTCCTATTGTGTTGTTGTACGCCTAGTCAGTACAGCAGCACGCGGTCGAATTTACCGTTAAACGCGGCGTTACGCGCGCCGAGGCGCACCGAAACACGCAGCTCCTTTAGTGGCGAGGAACTGCTAAATTCGTATGGCTGTATATTTTGAACTTTGACAATGAAAATGAACTTTAACAATTCCCGTTCAAATGTTTGTGGTAGAGCACATTCATATTAAGTACTAAATAAAGTTTACTAGGTGTTTCAAAAGTTTGTTGTTGCGGAGAACTTGTGATTTATTCAACATTGTTTCGCCTAGAACATTATAAAAATAGATACAATGATATGAGATTTCCTACCAAACAAATCCTTCTAAAATAAAACACAAGGCGAGTCCACATCCGAATGTTAGTGTATAGACCAATCATAACAAACCTAAACTAATCCTAAAATATTAAGACAATCGATCGTTGCGTTTAAAAAATGTTAAAGTTAGGAAAGATTCGGGTTTCATTGCAAAAAGTGCATGCGCATCGTCACATTACAATTTCGAGTTTCGAGTTTATAATTTCTATTTTCGAGTTTCGAGTTTCAATTTCAAGAAAATGGGGTATTTTAACACTCGTCCCACTGAGCCTTTTTTGTAACAAAATTTATCCGTGAGAATGTTTAAAATTTCGAGATAAGACGAGGTTTAAATTCCAAATCCAATGTTATTTCATTGCTTTTGACACGTTTAATTGTGTAGAGCCTATATTGTATTAAGGAAACCTCCTTTTCTTCATATTTGAAAGTTGTTCTATCACCAAGAGAATGGGTCCATAGATCATATATAAAATAATATTAAAAACACCACCCCCCGCAAAAAAACAAAATCATCCTAATTTTACCCCAAATATGGGTCTAAAATTTGCGTTTTGAGAAATTCTTGTATCTTATATCCTTACCAACAATGTGTGCCAAAGATGGCCGTTTTGTGAACTTTGTAGCGATGAAATCCTTTACAAACCCCACTATATATCATATTTGACCAGCAAAATAAGTGGCACGAGCGAGGAGTCAAAGATCTTAAAAAGCCACCTGTAAGAGTTTTGAAATACTTTTTTTGAACAAGACAGAAGATCTAAAGGTGACGGGGTATTCCAAGCATTCTCCATCCGTCGCGTGCAGTTGCCTGAGAAAGTGCAACGGTTTCACACGCAACGTTAGCATTGATAACACGAAACTTCCAGAATTAGTTTACTCTTCATCAGAATAACCTTATGTTATTTAATTACCACATGTTGAAATATATGCAGTGCAGAGAATACCAATATCAATGTCATACCGTACATCATCAATTCGCAAGACATAGAAGAGAATATCAAGAGCAGGCCTCTGAATTACCGAAGTTGAGATAATGTATAGTGCTGTAATGAAAATAATTATCAATTTAAGAGTATGTTAGAGGTCAAAGGTCAGACGATGTTAGCCGAATGTAAAGCTCCTTACTTAAGGCATAGTATGGGATCTTTTCGAGGGGGCGCCCTCTATTCATGATTATTTTTAGAAAGTACATTTTCTTGCAGATTTACATTTCTGATCAAAAATCATAAATATATTCTGAGTTACAGAGCGATACGATTCCTAATTACTTCAAAATCCTGGGTTAAGAGTGAATCTATAGAGTGAAAAATAAGTTGTCGCGCAGACCTGACAGTTTATTTAAACTATGATTTTGAAGTAATTAGGAATCAAATCACTCTGTTACTCAGAATTTATTCTTGATTTATGATCAGAAATGTAAATCTGCAAGAAAATCTATACTTTCTAAAAAAAATCATGACTATAGAGGGCGCTCCCTGGAAAAGATCACATAATATGCCTTTAAGTCATTGCAACACCGGTTGCTATACACTAGTTTGTCGATAATACATTGATTACTAGTACCATTTTTGCTGGCAGCCATTTTCCCTTCGGTATTATTATTATGCACAATTGCAGAAAACGAACCTTTGTAGGATTTGTAATTAGCTGATGACTTCATTAAAATGATATGAGCATCGATTGTTGTTAATTCATGTTAAAGTAATATAATGCAACGGGTCATATAAAGTACAGGGTGTATCAAACAAATTAGGACACTTTTTGCTGATGGTTTAAATCCTTGTTCAATCACTGAAGCATGACCATTTTTTATTTCAATGTAAAGTACAACCGATAAAGATAAAATCCTGAAAAGATGAGAAAAATCCATCATTAATTAAGGAAATTGTGACCTATTAGTATTAGGCAAGGCAACCTATTTTGTAGTATGTACAATGATCATTCACACAGGAGCAGTAGAGTAACATGAACGCGCACAATTTATGCCAATTCTACTTCTTATCATGCTTATCTGCTAATGAACCATATACGTTCGAGAACTTTTAAATTAATTTGCACAGAATATGCATGCATCTGATTTGTGGAATATTTAGCCAGCATTGATTTGTGCCAGAATTAAATGGATTACCAAACTAATCTTTGCTATTGCCTGATAGATTATTTTCTATGTATACTTATTGTAACATATTGAAACGTTAACCATGTTATTTACTGGTCTGTAGATCCCATTGTATAAACCAGTAAATGACATGGTTTACGCAAAGTATGCTAAATTTCTTATTTTTCATCGGATTGATCTCATATTTTCAGGATAATCATAATAATTATTTGGGCTTTAAATTGGTCATGGTCCAATGATTATAACAAGTATTACACCGTCATGAAAAAGTGTCCTATTTTTTTGATACACCCTGTATTCTGATAATCGGGAAATGAAGTGGGGTTTTTAGTCAAATTGGTCATGGTCCAATGATTATAACAAGTATTACACCGCCATGAAAAAGTGTCCTATTTTTTTTGGATACACCCTGTATTCTGATAATCGGGAAATGAAGTGGGGGTTTTAGTCTTAACCCTACCCCCATATACCTATAGCCTATATATTTTAAGGCATTGCTTAATAGATTAGTAACTATTCCATGAGAAAAGTTTGTCGACGATATATATATTTATACAATTTTCAAACTGTTGCTGGTAGCCATTTTTCCTTTAATATTATTATTAAATAATTTGTTTTGTGCTGGTCGCATTTTTTCTTCACAAATATTTTATCTCTTGTAGTTTTTAAGTGTGTAATATAATGAGTTTTTATCTCCTTGTTGCTTGTACATGTACATTACTTATAGACTACCTATTTCATGTATTTGATTGGTGCTAAATACCTTTTCTTGTTTTTATGAAATGTTGTTTTGATATATCATAATGTTCTTTTACGTAGCCCACGTCTCTTTTTCTATCTGCGATCCTGGTTCTTGACGTGTAGACATCTCTTTTCTGTCTGCATCTCTTGAATCATTGATTTGCAAGTATACAAGGAGAGACGTGGTGCACCAATTGTTGTGTTTTCCCTGCTTGTATAATGTGCAATTATTTATAATATTTTATGGTTTTTAGGTTGATTATGTTGTTTTCTTTTTGTAAAATAGTTTTGTGAAGCGCCCAGAGGCTCCTTGCATTGGGCGCTATAGTAAATCCATTTTTTTTATTTATTATTATTATTATTGATTACAGAAAACGTTTGCAATAATATGAATAATGAATTGACTTCACGATCCATTAATATATGATTAATTGATATTGAAGTAAATGCAACGGGTCATATAAAGTATCTGATACCAGTTTTTTCTTCTTAACCCTACCCAAGTATCTGATATAGTTGTGCCGGCCAATATGTCATAAAATCATGCATTTTTAGTTCACTTAAAGGGGCACTAAGAGATGTGTTGGAGGGTGCGCCCTCAATTATGATAAAAACTGGGATTAGTATATTTTTATAATTGTATTACATGTATGAACTTACACCTATAAGTATTAAGAAAAATCAGCCCTCTATGTACAAGAAAACGTCGATTCAAAAAATGCTCGTCCCGCGGGACGAGCATTTTACGTCCGACAGTATCCCCCTGCAGTACGCGTGATACATAACGTGAACCATATTTGCATAGAGGGTGTTTTTCAATAAATAGCGATGATATTGTTTTAATCAAGTTTTGCTGTGTTTTTGCTAGTAGAAACAACAGTAATGGCCATTTTTAATGTTCATCTTGAATTCTGAAGTAAATTTTTAAACATTTAAAATTTTCAACACCACTTAATGTGCCTTTAATTAAAACAAATCTTTCTTTCTTACACAGTTTGCAGTCTTGAACATGTTAATGACAGAGGTTTGAGGATATCTCGATTTTGCAAGATGGTAGGTATACCGCATATTATGATGAATGTTTGTGTTGTTTTACGTTTGACCTGAAATGCTACGGTTCAACAACAAATAAGCTCCTCAGCAAAGGCAGGGAGTTTGTCCCTGGCGTTAGAATCGTGTTAAGAATTGTACAGTGCAATAAAAACACTGATCATGACTGCTAAGCGAGTATAATTAATAGACCAATTTTCTAATGTGATTTAAAAATATCTTTCCCATATTTCCATATCTTTACATTTCAGGTAACAACACATGTACAGCGGCGACTATTCAATATATTATGTTTATGTTGTATCAGCTGTGTGCTTGTTGTGGCGTATTATAGTGGTATATTACAGCCGTCATCTTCTTTACTTATCTGGTAAGTCGCTCATCAGTCATCCGAGGAATTTTTCATGCATACTTTGCCATTCTAGTTTCGCAACTCTACATTAGGGTAGGGGATATCCTATTTAGTGTAGCTCACTCTTAAAATGTCATAACACGTTTGGTTTCTTCATTATATTCAACAATTACTCATCCTTACCCTAAACGTCGATTGAATTGACTGCGTTTGATATCCTAAACGTCATAAGTTTCCATCTAAAAAGCAACTCTTTTTCAAACTGAAAGACGGCGACGTTTTATTTTACTTGGATGCGGATGCGTAGCCTTCATGGATGCTAAGTATTGGCCCATTCATATATATTATACGTCTCTTATTTGTAATACTACCGACGAAATATGCAGTTCGTTTTACTTTTCAACAACAACAAAAATCCAGCATGACTATTTCAAGGTGCTGCTGTATTATTGTTCGAGTATTCTCTCAATCATTTTTGATGAGAGATATATTCCTCGAAATCGTATGTTTTAAATCGCTGTCTTTTGGAGGAGAAATCGGTCTTCCATCCAAACGATTTCATTAAAACAACTGTTTTCACCTTTATTATCCGTATTGTAGTAATTAAGATAATTTCCTTAAGTGATTTTTTAATTTCTTTTAATACCCACAGAGTTTAAAAAATGATTTTTATTCATCTATTGCTCTCGTTTCAGGCGAAACCAAACATCGTCAAATGACACGTCTTTCAATCACGTGACACCATCAAATAACAAGCTATTGTCTTCCGCTGAACTCAAATATGCCAACCGGACAAAATCGAAAATAACGGATTTACACCACAAAGTATTAATGAGAAAACCCACGAAAGACCCGCCCAAATCACAGCCTAAATCACAGCCTAAACCAATGGAATACAAGCATGATGCGCAATATAAGCAATATATGGTGAGAGATTAATTAATGAAAGATGCAAATACAAATGCAAAAAAGCAAGGGCCATTGAATTAATTGATTAGCTGTTTTTCAGAGAACTTGTTCAAGAAACATCAATCATCGGGAGATCAAAGCCAACTGCAGTAACTGTATGAGAACACCATCAAAAACATTATTAAAGAAATAATATCTGTAGACATGATAATCCGTATCAACAAACCTAGAATCTAATTCGTATATATAAACTGCTCCAAAAAAGTTCACCTTTTCCAACGATACCTAATTCGCGTTCGTAGCAATGACTTGTTTCCGTGCTTAGCCACCTGCTTGCGAATGTGGGGAGGTCTCATTCCAAATGTGCCAATTTACCACTATTTCGTGCTCAAAAGCACAAACTCTGTCATCTATTCAACGAAGTGTTACATTGACAACTACACTGTAAACACGCTGTTTAAAACCTTTAAACAACAGACGTTGTTCACGTACGCTGCTTAACGATTGTTTAAATACGCAAAAGTTAATTAACACCCGATTTTTAAAATTGTTAAACAATATTTTTGTTGTGTTGTAGTTGGATGCTCTATTGACTTTTGTTGAAGACAAAATAGTGATGATCTTGGCACATTCAGATTGAGTTATCCCCATATTCTCAAGCATGTGGCTGAGCTCTGAAACAAGTAATTGCTACAAATGCGGTATAGCATTGTCATTGGAAAGATGAACACGTCAGCTCTTAATCATTATGAACACATCAGCATTCCATTGAAATGCAACGTAATATAAACATATCCCGAGATATTGGAAAATGTTGTGATTGAAAAAAATGTTCGAACTTTTTTGAGCAGTTATTCTCTCGGTATCTATGACAAATATTGGTAGTGTACCAAGCAGTATAAACCTGACGATTTTGAACAGTGCGGACAAATTTACTGAGTCTGGATAGATAGATTCAGGTGAATATTATACGGCAACTTAACTTAATGCTTCCACTGGACACGTTATTATGCAGTGGAATTTAATCAGATAACGTTTTTCAATATTCAACCTAATTATCTTTAATGTAATCAACATTTTATTTTCCTCAGTCATTTTAACATGACATTTTATTTAAAAATCCAACTCCTTATTTCGTATAAAAATTAGGAACAAATCAAATGAGAATTAAAAGAAAATACGTGTGATACAAGGGAAGACTAGATCCGAATGTATATCTATTAGTCCGAGTGTATCAAAATAAATGCATATTTTCAAACAAGTTTGTATTATCTATATGGAGTATACCAGTCATCAATATTTTGCTATTACTTTTCACCAGAAATGCCATTCCTCAATTCGTCGCACCATGTTGAACTGCTCACATTTAGCCGATATATTTCGTCACGATGTACCCATTTTGATAGCAAAGGGGGATATTAACCACTCGGAGTACGCTCGTTTGAAACATTTCGAAAACATGATGGGCTGGAATGGAGCCGCATATGAAGGTCAGTTGAAACATTGTCATCAATTCATTTTGGTTGGCCAATATAAGTTCATACATTAAAATCAAGACTTATCAGAAATGTATTTAGATATTTGTATGTAATTGCATATTGCAGAGTCATTAAATATTTTCAAAATTAAGGTCATAATGTTATAACATTTTCACAAACATATTCTGAATTGTTGTAAAAATAGATTTAGTTTAAATACATGTGAGTTCAATCATTTTCAAAAATATATTTTGATATTTTGTATAAATTTATAATGTTAGTTATATTAATTGTTATCCGAACTTACCCCCTGGCTTGACCTTTGACTTGTCCAAAAATGTTAAGCTGCACTTATTGTTGCTGTTTAGGGCTCTCATGTAAAGACTGTCTTCAATCTCAGCCAAACTTGGTGACAATATTCTTTGGGTCAGGAGTCTTGAGGTGCTCATGGGGTGTACAAAGATTGACTTATAATGACCCCGACATGAACTTTGACCCGCATTTTGTCAACACTTTTAACTGCATATATTACTTTTTAGGGCTCTCGTGTAAAGTCAGACTTCAATCTTGGCCAAACTTGGTGACAATAATCTTTAGGTAAGGGGACTTGAGATGTTAATGGAGTGTACACTGATTAACATCATGACCTTAACCTCAATTTATAAACACTTTTTAAAGTTTAAAAACTGCACTTATTGCTCTTTTGGGCTCTTATATGAAAACTCAAACTTCAATTTCAACCAAACTTGTTGACAATAAGTTTTGGGTAAGAGGACTTGAGATGATACATGGGATGTACCCGAATCAATCTGTAATAACCCTACATGACCTTTGGATCCATTTTGTCAAAACTTTAGGGCTCTCTCTCTAATATAAAAAGGTCAGGATTCAATCTCAATTAAACTTGGTGACAATGGTTATGGGGATTTGAGATGACTCAAGAGGTGTACCCAAATTGATAATCCCTATGTGACCTTCGACCCCATTTTGTTGAATCTCCGAGCCAGGAGGATTCGCAAGTTGTGACTTAACATATTTTTGAAATTAGAATTTGATATTTTGTATATACCTTTAAAACCTGAATATCATTATTCTTGCCCCCATTGATATTGTTATTCTCAGATGTTGCGAATGCACTGTCAGTGTTGAATACATCCAACAATAAGTATCTTTTCGATGACCGAATGGTCAATGGCAAAGTCCCCGATGGGTGTGTAACATGTGCTGTGGTAGGCAACGGAGGAATCCTAAACGGGTCGAGAATGGGCCAAGAGATTGATTCTCATAATTACGTCTTCAGGTAAAACATCATTCAAACTTATACTTTTTGTGCAAAATGGAATACCCACCGGGATTAATTAGGCAATTTAAATACGAAAACAGTTTCCGGCAGCTTGGTGCTAAGCATTGGTTTCCAGTTTCCAATACGATTTATTCCGTTAAATATATACTGCCGGGTTCCAAATTGTCGGTTCCTTTCATCTATGCTTAGCACCAAGCTGCTTGAAACGAGATTCTTTAAATACACCTATGTTGAGAGATTAAGGTTAAGCGTCTCAATCAAATGCACAACACGTTGACTCGAACCCATAACCTTTGTATAGCGAGCCTTATACTATGGCTAATAATGTTCTGTTATACAAGAACATTGCAGCCAGATTTAGATCGCAAAGCCGAGTCCCTCAACAAATTCTGTCAATACTTTTTTGCATGGTGCCTTCACTTTAATAGAATTTTGACGATTGTATACTTGAGCAATTTATTGTTATGTATTCTACATGTACTTCTGTTTATTTCTCGCATCTATAAGATTCAATTATGTATTATGAATCCTTTTTAAATTTTGAGTTCTGAAAGAATAGCATATAATCAAATCAGTTAGTTCCCATTTTTTGAATTTCCACCATCGGGGTATTTCAATAAGTTTTACCTAATATTTATCCAATTTCAAGACGTCAGTCGGGGTAATAATCGAAACAAACTTGGTATAAAATAAGCTATATTCGCGCCGTTTCACGCACATATGTCACCGAATATCATTAAGAAATCCGTTTAAAACAAAAATATACCTTAATCATGGTAAAAAGCATGAACAATGATCGTGCAAAATGGTGTGTGAAGTCATGGGGGGGGGGGGGGGGGGGGGGGTCCATCCTCACGGAATTCCTGTACATGCTACTGAAATGTCCAAGTGTTTAAAGTTATCATACATGCATGCCTAATCATATACGGCACGATTAAGGATAGATGATGTTTAGTCACACATCATCACACATATTTTAATCATTCAACCCTGGATGGCTTATTTGATGAATCACGTTACTGTCTAACGTTTCGTAACTATGTTGCATGCGCTTTTCAGAACATATATGTCTGTGGTGAAAAACATTACGTGATAACGTAGCATTTCCATTATTCAACTCTAAAGGGCGCATTGCACTTTCCGAATATTTTGCGAACAACATAGCGTTTCAATTATTCAACTATAGAGGGGGTGATTCTATTTTCAATTCATATAAGCTATTTGACTTCTATGTTTCAGAAAAGACAAGCTCCCGTACAAGGGCATGTTTTTATTTTATATAATTGCATGTCGAATGTTTTATTGATATGAACGACGTGAATATGAACGCACCTTTAGGGTGCACACCACTATTACAGTCCAACGCCCAGCTTCCGTCGATCGCGATCACGAATGTAGTTCCTAAATAACGGAAAGAATGGTTAATATGTACATGATATGTCATTTAATTTTATTGAATTTGGTCTATATTTGTTCACTGAAGTGTACCTGAGATAATTCGAATGAAAAGAGTATACATCTACTGTTTTGTTAGAAAATATTGGCGGAGGGATACACATTGGTCACAACGGGCTACAATGTGTAATTTCGTGTTAAAATATACTACTCCGTATAAAGGGGGAAATATAGAAAAATGTTAACGGTCACCCCCATCTGAGTTTTTGACCCAGGTACGATCTATGTGTGTTAATAAATATTTCAAGATTTCATTCGATGAGTCGCAAGGTAACTCAAGATATTGCCGTTTTCCTGAGGCATCTTTCCCATAGAAACAAACTTTTTCTAAGTAGAGCCATGGCATTGCCATTGCATATGATGCAATGAATGAATTGAATGTTTAGATTATCCTTTTCATTTCAGAGTTAATGCAGCATTTACGAAGAATTATGAACGAGACGTAGGCAATAAGACATCCTTTTACTGTTTTGGAATGGTCACTCTCTATAACACTCTCAGAAAATATAAGAAATCAGGTACATTCGATTATCCACCGTGGAATAAAGGCATCAGATATGTGTTTATGCCGGATGGACCGTGGGCTTACCAATATATTTATGCGATACTGACAAATAGGACATTACCAAAACGTGGAAAATGGTGAGTGGATTGGATTTGTGTGTAAGGATTTGATCAGACAAGATTTCTTTTTACCAACATCAGAACGCCTTAGTTACTTATTTTCGTCTTGATTTCTTTGAAGATCTATTTCGAATCATACATATTTTAGAGCTCATGCACCAGAGAGATACTTGGACTTCACCCAAGTCTCCACGAATCGTCTTCAGGTATTATAATTCCTAGGATTGCTAAATTGCTTCAATAAATATTTATGCATAGTGCCTACTTATATTCAGTGAAGTGCTCAATGACAATATGAACGGCCTATCATAAGCGCTTACATTTTTGTTCGGACATTCGTACATAATTCCTATGACATTCGCATCATTTATAGTTATAAAATATCAATATACTGTTCTCCATTCATATTGAAAAGAATCACTTAGCCAATACCAACTATGCACCCTGAGAACCGTCCCATCCGAACCACGAAAATGAATAAATAGCTTGCACTAAACCACGTCCCACCTTTAAAGATCATTCAATAACATACGTTTCTTTTTTCCAGCGCGCCTTTTTTTATCTCACTCAATAACGTCCGTTGCCCAGTCCATCGCCCCCTTTAACTACTTAATTACGTTTCCCTATTTCAGTAATCTCTTTAAATATGATTCAGAGACGTACGTTTCCCTATTTCAGTAATCTCTTTAAATATGATTCAGAGACGTACGTTTCCCTATTTCAGTAATCTCTTTAAATATGATTCAGAGACGTACGTTTCCCTATTTCAGTAATCTCTTTAAATATGATTCAAAGACGTACGTTTCCCTATTTCAGTAATCCCTTTAAATATGATTCAAAGACGTACGTTTCCCCTTTCCGGGGTTTCTTTTAAAGATCACTAAATGTCCCTTAAATGTTCTGCATAACGTGCGTTTCCCTGTTCCAGTGCTTCCTCTGTAGCTCACTCAATAGCGTCCGTTTCCTATCACGCTCGGACCTTAATGTACGTTTTCCTATTCCAGTATTCATATGATTCAAAGACGTACGTTTCCCTATTCCAGTATTCTCTTTACATATGATTCAAAGACGTACGTTTCCCTATTTCAGTAATCCCTTTAAATATTATTTAAAGACGTACGTGTCCCCTTTCCGGTTCTGCATAACGTGTGTTTCCCTGTTCCAGTGCTCCCTCTAAAGCTCACTCAATAACGTATATGATTCAAAGACGAGCGTTATCCTCGTGCGTTTCCCTATGCTAGTATTCCCTATCAATATGATTCAAAGACGAGCGTTACCCTAGTCTAGTATTGCCTTTAAATATAATTCAAAGACGTACGTTTCCCTATTCCAGTATCCCTTTAAATATGATTCAAAGACGTACGTTTCCCTATTCCAGTATTCCCTTTAAATATAATTCAAAGACGTGCGTTTCCCTACTCCAGTATTCCCTATAAATATGATTCAAAGACGTGCGTTTCCTTTTCCAGTGTTTTTGTTAAAGATCAATCAATTTCCCTTGAAAGGTTCTTCATAATGTGCGTTTCTCTGTTCCAGTGCTCCCTCTCACTAAATATGAAACGTGCGTTTCCCTGTTCCGGATTTCATTTTAAAGATGACTCAATAACGTCAAACTCCCAAGTTTTTTCCTAGAAGTTTTTTTTTGTGTCTAATAACAAAGTGTTTTAAATCACAATACATTGTCTACAGAAATCAAGTTTTTGAACGAAAAACTTGCTTAATCGTTGAAAATATTGGTTAATTGGTAGAAGAAATAAAACCATCTACTATACAAAACTTGCACTAGTCTTAGCTATGGAGTTACACCTGACATTCCTATAAGAGACTACTATACGCTACTTGCACGGTACAGATGGAACCATTGAAAGCGAGGCTCTCCCCTCACCATGCACTATCACGCCACACTGGTTTCACGCAGGTTTGCGCATCTCGTGACGCGGTTTGGCGCGCGCGCGATGAGGGGAGAGCCTCGCTTTCATTCTAAAATGGCGATTGCTTGCAAGTAGCGTACAGTTTAATCAGCTCCAAATTGGCGAGCCTCCTAACAACTGCGAATTAATACAGAAGGGTATATAGGCGCAAAAGTACGTAACAAGCGAAATCGAAATCGCGTCCGTATGGTCAAAATCGCTTGCCTACGCTTGGATTATGCGCACGGAGAGATAAAAACTGCACATTTCTCGCCAATTTGGAACTGATTAAACTATATCTACGCCAGCTATGTGTGATTTAAGACACGTCAATTCGTTTAATATGATTGTACAGGGAACCACCTAAGTTCCGTTTCCCACTGAGCGCAGAAGACATCAAACTAATTCACCCTGATTTTAGTCGATACTTAGAAAAAAGGTGAGTTGAACCGCTAATTAGGTACAGGTGCATACATTTCTACATACGCACCCCCACCCACCCCTACACCCCCTACATACATACACACCTACATCATCATCATCATCATCAACATCAATATCGACAACATCAACATCAACATTAACAACGAGAACAAAAGCGATGACGACGACGTGGATGACCACAATAATAACAACAACAATTCAACAACAATAATAATACAAGAACAACAACATCATTGTTAACAATAACAACGAAAACAGCAACAGCAACAACCAAACAAACAACAACACAAACTCAATAATAACTACAGTAACAACATCAAACGAAAAGCAACAAAATACAATAAGGATAATGCCTAAAATAGCGTCTACAATGTACGAGACTTCAACATTTGGTAAACTAATAAGAATTCAGAATTTTGTTTACAACTCGTTAATTTATTTGGTTTAATTCCTTTTCATCATAGTCTGGTCAAATCTAGCCATAAGATGGGTCGAATCACTACGGGAGGCTTGATGTTACTCTTAGCTCTGCATACATGTGACAAGGTAAGACTTTGGTAGTTTACATCAAGTTTGGCAACCAGGAAGACGTAACTTAAAATAGGGCCCGGTATATCCTACGGTGTAAGATATGCATCCGTTACACTAGTGTAAAGACCCCATTACGGAATAAAGCTGTATAATCCTTTAACCCGTCAATAGAGGATTTTGTGCCAGGTTATTTCCGTGCTGTCTTCCACCAAGGATAAACCCAAACTAGTACATTCTGAGAAAGAAAAAAAAGAAGTTTTAATATAATATGTGTTCAACTGACGTGTAAATAAATAATGATGGACCTTTATGGATTTGAAGGGGAATCAGCCAAAGGGCTCCTAAAATGATACTTGATTTTAAACTTAGTCATATATTAACAAAAAAGTAATGAGCGGTTAATCTGATAATATATACAAAAACATATACTCCTGGCAGAATCATGTGAATTTATTTTAGAGCAGTCACAAACATTCATCGTGGGCTGATTCCCATTCAAATCCATAGAGGTCCTTTGGCTTTAAATGTTAACTCCGATGGGAGCTGGTTTTGACCAAAGTTATTTTGGTCTGTCGAATCTGTGGGTAAAACGGATTAATTACCACAACAAAAAGTGATGTACTTCTTTCTGGTTGTCAACCATCAATACGGAAGAGATGATGACGCCCTTTTATTTTCATTCGCAAATATACAACTCGAAGTCTCCTAGTGCTGCGTGTGGGTTTTTCCTCCGTTAAAATCTATACAAGGTGAATACAAAAAATTGTGCACGGAATGAATCGGCCCTTTGACCTTGATATGTGAATTAATACAGGGAATTGTTGTTATTTGTATAAAGCATAGTTAATCTAGTTCGTCTTCCGGAAAATGAAAGTAATCGACTGAAAAATAAGCAAAATGTGACAGGTTTTGTAAGCTGAGCTAATTTTTCACCATTCCAATGGGATTTACACAGTTAAGACATTTTAATGTCTTAAAAGACATGACTGTTACTATAGCGTCACTAAATTGAGTGAGAACGGTGGCCATATCAATAGAGGGCTTCGTCAAGGACCTAAATATCAACAGAGAAAGCTAATATACTATTTCAAATTGCAAGGAAGCTAACATTTCATTTTATATATATGTTACAAAACTTTAGCAGAAGAAGCAATGGACATGATGAACTCAGAACTTATAATTTGTGAACATGTAAAGTATTTTAGTGTCTTCAGGACATTTCATTTGTGCACTATTTTAATATGCTATTGTTCATTCTGTTAAATTATGCAATGTTATAAACACTTTTGTGTGAATACAAACTGCCTTGTTTACTAAGCCAGTATTACTATAAATTACAGATATTTGCATGATGTCACCATGCCACATTCTTAAATGGGAGATACAATTGAAATGGTGATTAGGGGTCAGCTTACAAAACTTGTCAATTTTTTTGCTTATTTCTCAGTCGATATCTTTCAATTTGTGCAGAAGATGAACTGGAATAAATACATTTATACGAACAACAACAATTTCATGGTTTAATGCACACAACAAAGTCAATGAGTCGTTTTACTACGTCCATAATTGTCTTGAATGTATGTATGCACAGGGGATAACTAATAATATTAAATTGTTATGATATAATGTAACAGATTAGTTTCAACAAAATAGATAATTCAAGTAATGTGTGAATAATATATTCAAAATGATCTTATATTTCACTCCTATAAAATCTTTACATGCTAATGTATAGAAGATTGCGCAAGTTTATGAACTTTCGCATATTGAGCAATCATATCTATAGAACCGAATGTATTCGAATAAAAAGCATTTGATAGATTCAATTCTACAGCAAGTAATATCAGACACCTGTAGGCCAATATGCATTTTGTGGAATATTGCATGACATTTGGATGAGGGTTAAATACGATTCTACGACGTACGTTTCCTTATCCCGGTCCAGTGTTTCTGTTAAAAATCACTAAATTTCACTAAAAATGTTTCTTCATAACGTGCGTGTTTCTCTGTTCCAGCACTCCCTCTAAAGCTCACTTGTTTCGGCGTTTCTGTTAAAGAGCTGTCAATAACGTCCGTTTCACTTTGATAACTCATATCTATAGAATCGAATGTACGATTATAGTCAAATAAAAATCATTTAATCACAGATTTCAACAACATCATCGTGTACTTTATTGGATAGATATGATTTTGCAACTTTTTGACCGGTTACTCCCCCCTTAAACATGTTATAATGAACGTTATTTTTTACTTAACCTATTTGAATACAGGTGGATGCGTACGGATTTATGGGCGATACAAAGAGGTATTCTCACTACTATTACGACAAGAAGTTTCAGCAATATTCGTGGAAAACTAATTACCATGATTGGTTTTCCGAAAACGAGCTATGGATTAAATTCATTGAAGCCGGCGTGCTTCATATCTATACGAGATAGGTTGCAAACATCAACGATGGTTTCCGGATTGAAAAACACCACCATACAGACCTATAACAATAGCAACAGTTTTACAAGACATTCACTTGAAAATAACACCAAATTAGCTCAATAACTGTGCACGGACATCACCTACGGTATGTGCTCATTTTCATGGTGGAGCATGTACATTCATATAAATTTAAAGACCTTGCAGTGATTTTATTCGCGGATAATAATGATAATAACAATTTAAATATTTACATTTTGTAACTGTTCTGCTCATAAGATTTCATTTACCACACGATATTTACCGAGTAACTCGAATAAGTTCAGTTGGTACATCTGCTACAAAAATACTTTAGAGGCTGATCAGTTTGTCACGGACGGACATGTCACGGACGGACATTTTTAAATGGATTATTAACACAAACTACTTGCACTTATTCAAATGTGTTATGTATTATGTTGAAGAGTGTTATCAACTTCATTGACATTTATTAAAATGTTGGTGGGTGTGGTTTGTTACTAAAAGAGACACAGTTAAATATTTGCGTCACGGATGGACAATATGTTAACCTTAAACTGATCAGCCTCTTTAACACATACCTGAAGAGATTTGTCTAGTGAAAATTCCCACATTTGTGTTTTTGTTGTTGTTGTTTTGGTGGGTTTTTTACTCACTCTTTACGTCGTTAAGGCGCACTGAGTCATTTGGTACAGAGAAGTTTGTGTTTTGTGTTATGTTTGATGTTTTTTGAATCAATTTGTAAATAAATGACTTTGTTAATACAAATCTAGCCCGACTTTCTATTATTGCGCAATGCCCACAGACCTCCAATAGCCTACGCTTCTAGACCATTTCCAGTACGTATAGATGAGGTGACCGTTGTTTAAATCCAATGTTTATCAACAAACGCAACGGGCGAAGGGACTGGACTGTCGATACACGCTTGAGGGAACAGCATATGACCACAACACTGTCCGCTATGCCGTATCGCCCTTTATAATGCTTTGGCGCGAGTTTTAAAAGCACGGGTCCTAAACAAAACATGATGCGCGCGCAAACTGCCGGGCAAGAACAATAGCAACTAGCCCGGTGTGACGTCACCTGTCACCCCATCTATAGACCATTTCAAATCGATATTTTCTGACAATATGACTGACGACGCGCATGCATGACTATGTCGGGGTCATGCCAGCGCGTCGTTATAATGTTGGAATCAGACTCTACAGTCAATAGTTAGGTCACCTAAGCCCTATATGAAAGCTATGAAGCTTGTTAAACGGGGTCAGTCGTCACAAACATGCACAAACACAATAGCCAAAGGACCTTGCTTTTGTCAACACTCCCTACACAGAGGACTGCAGTGCAAATCTCTACGATTTTCGCTGTAATCTCTATGGCGGATTTCATTCCGTTGTATGAAGCTATGATGTTTGCGTGGTCTTCGCTATCTCCAAGCAGATAGAGCAATACGTACATGGACTTTTTTGTAGACGAGTGTTCATTTCATGATTTGGTGAGGTTTAGAATGAGTTAGGATTCCTGTAATTTCGAAGACCACATATTTTCAAAACGTGAATTTTCCAACATTTTACGACATAAATTTGGTCACAAAACGTGTTTAATACTAAACATTTTACCGTTCTGCAGATGTTAATGACCCTCCTCTAAAATTCTACATGATTTTTAACACGTTTCTCAATTTTTGAGATGCCCAAATAGACCATTTTCCGAAGCTATTTCTAGCAAATATTGAAGTCACTGATACTCCATTGTTTTCTTGCGTATAACAAAATCTGACACGCAGCGTGACCTCCCTGCTGGCTGTCTACGTGCGGCTATGCACCGAATATAAAAGTGTTATTTTAAGATCTGTGTAACTTCATTTCATATTTATAAGACTCTGGACTTCAAAGGGCGTTTACTCCTCTCAAGTGTTTGTCTTGGACAGAACTCTCACGACTCGCTACGCACCCGACTCCCCGCGTGCCCAACATATACATTAAACCCCATGATGCAATAGGCCGTAAAATGGCGTGATAGTTTACCGACAGTGTGTACGAACGAATAGATATCTTGAATTGTTTCAAAAACTCGTTTTGGTCATGATATTTAAATCACAATTAAACTTTTTTACAGCATATAAACAACTTTTGGGTGAGAAACCCTGTATTAAAATTTCATTCAATTTAATGAAATATAAACACTCAACTCACGGGATTCAACTATAAACCAATTTTGGTTGAGTTACTTATACCATAGATAGCAGATACAGAAGGAATAACAATGGTCCATGATTAAAGCTCCAATCACATTGCCGATCTTTAACATAGATTGTTATTTAAATTCTATTCGGGAATATTATCTTTGCTTTGCGTAATGCGATAATGCCAATGTGTCTGTTGGCGGGAGTTTTGAACAGGTATATCAATACCAACTGAGCTAATCTTCCGACAATTAGTAGGCCTATGTATACGAATACAACGGATCGGTTCTCACGTTGTGGCACTTTTCAAATTCTTATGCAAGAGAGTGACAAAAAAATGTATCCAGTGCTGTTTAAAATGGATTTCAATTGTCTTTATTTTCAATTATTAAAAGAAAGTCTTTTCTTTTCTTTAGCTGGTCCTTATTTGAAATTAAAAATAAAATGATTTTATTTCATGCAGACTAGCATTAGTGTTCACCATTCACGTCAATAACTTCCCTGTATCGTTGAAATGTGACTGTTTTGGGAAAAGTAAACATGGTATTGAAAAGTGGAAACTTTGTGTGGGTAGCCTTTTTATAAATGTTTTTTATCTCTCAAAACGCCTAATTGTGTGTGGATTTATGTACACAAACTGGTATAGAATCTTGAAAAGTGCCACTTTTTTAAAACATAATTTACGGTATGTGAAATATGACTATTTTGGGAAAAGTAATAATGATATTGAAATAGGTAGCCAATGGTTTTTCCTTTTCAATCTCTCAAAACGTTCGATTGTGTGTAGAGTTATGCAAACAAACGTGATCAAATTTTAGGAGGGGGTTAACTTTTTTTGAACCCTTTATGTTATGGGCAAGGTATGTTCTACCAACAACCATAATGACAAAATCCTAGAAGACCGTGAAAATGATTTTTCGTACCGCCAAAATCAGTTAAAAATTATATTTTTCAAATTTGAAAAAATTGCAGTGTTGCCAGGTCCAAAGTCGATATTTAATAATATTTTTTTTATAAACAGAACTTCGTTAGTAGATAAAGTAAGGGTATGGCTTGTTTATGATATATAATTGATTTTTAAATACCAAATTATATATTAAGGCAAAGATGTGTTGTTTTAAGGGTAATTTACCATTTTTAAAGCTCCAAAATAGGCGAAAATTGCAAAAAACACAAATTGGTCCGTTGCTATGGTAACGGACTTCAGCTGAATTTTTAAAATGCATTCTTATAATATTTAACCAAACGCCTTTCAACTCATCAATAATTAGTTTATGACCAACACTGCACTTAAGACCCTGATCAACAGACCGTAACCTATTATGGTTATTTGGAGCTTCAAACCAATATCGATAGCAAGATACCGCAGCAAGTTACCATAGCAATAAATGAAATACTAATGCATTACCATGATTAAAATATGAATTAGAGTATATAGTTTATAGCAAAGCCGTATACCAGGCAACAAATTTGTACGTGTTCTGGCTTTGAATCAATAAATTCATTGGTCATAGTTGCCATAACGCCAGTTTTCAGCAAGAGCCATAGATCACTTGTGCAATTCGGGAGGAAATTATTTTTTATAATTCCAGCACAAGCCTTTAGAACGTATAGTAAAGCCTACGGAGAGAGATTCAGTGTTGTGCTGCATGTAAACTCGCTGAGTCCCGCCTGCTAGCTCGTTCAGCGTTCGTCACTGCTGCTGAGACGCTGTTAATCTCTCAGTGTTTTGTGATTTCACAAGCGGTCTGACGGCAATTTGTTTTTCAATTCACGATAATCTTTGAAAACCTGGCAGTTGATCCATTCCAAACAGGTAAGTTTCAGTATAAGTATGTTTTTACTTAAATATTCGGACCTATTTTAGGCCGAAGTGGCCGCGCCATGGGAGAGGGCGGTTACTAAGACAATTATAGTATTCGCATAGTATAGCTACATAGTAATGAAATGAAATTACATAGTAATGAAATAAAACAACATGTGTAAAGAAGAATATTCTCAGTTATCTAGCAGTTTTGGAAATAAATTGATACATTAAACTATTTCTGCAGCTTACGTTTTACAAATACTACATGTACATGTACACTACGTTGTGCGTGCGAACCCATAACAATTGACAATGACCGGCATATATATGAAGACGTGAGCGCAAGAAGTCCCTAAGTCCATATTTGATATTTTGAGATACAGGCATTTAAAGTTTACAACATAATGTAGGAATCAACATAAAAGTTCAATTTGGCTGTTAGTGTTACTTGGCGAGTATAAGGTCATGTGTTTTAAAGCTCGCCTCCTTTCGTTACACACGGATTTTGGCTTTCGCGACATGATTTTAACTTTACACTTATATTTGCTTGTATACCCCCTGAGGTAGTAAAAGTATACATTTTCTGAAGGAAAATTGCATGAGGAAACCAAATATGCCATTACAATTATAGTACGACCAAGAACTAAAATGGTATGATCAGAATTGTTCGGAAAAATATCAGAGATTTTTTAATTTGAGATCCATATATTTTTTTTGCGCTCACGTTGGCACCATATGATTTGTACAGAGTTTTTTTATATTACAAATTCATAACAAATCTTGCAAAAAATAATTCAAGCCTTGAACAAGTAATACTAACATTTGTTAAAATTACATTTCTAGCAATAGTGTATTTCAGTGAAATCTGAAGTTAGTGAGGGTGAATTAGCCCCATTTTTACCATGGATACTGAGAGTGAAGACAAACAGGAAAAATAGATGCAATTTCGCCAAAACTTGATATTGCTACGTTGTTGTTGGTTTTGGTCAGCATTTTTAATGATAACAACAATGGATTCTCTGACTATTTTCCTTTCCATAAATGTATACTTTTATATACATCCCATTAATAGTTCAAAAGTTACAGTGCTTAATAAATTTCATATTTTGGGGGTTAACACATCCTTAAGCAATGACTTTATAACAAAAATAAGCCGGATTTATTATTGCGCAATACCTGCAACCCTCTTTATTATTTCTAGAAAGTTTCCAACAGCAGACAAAACATCCAATCCTATTAAGCACTTTCATATAAGCTCGGAGGGATCAGTAAAGCCTGTTTTCGAGTAACTTTCCGGAATTATATAAATCTTGTCCAAATAAGATTTTGCCATTTTGTACACATTCTTAGACACATACCTTTTTGCGTGGTTCAAAATATGGTTTAAGTAGCAAAAGGAAAGAAAATTGTGCTTCGAAATCCCTGAATGTACCATTTCGGAAAATGGGTCTATGCTTTCTCTCCATCGTTAAGTTTTTGTCAATCAGTAGTTGAAGCCATTGAAACTAACATGACCCATCACTGATTATCAGCAAACATTATAATAAACCTTTGACCAGGATCTATGGTCTTACCCTAAAATCATGCATTTTTTAGCTCATTCAATTAAAACTCATCTTTCTTTCTTTCTTACACAGTTTGCAGTCTTGAAAATGTTAATGACAGAGGTTTGAGGATATCTCGATTTTGCAAGATGGTAGGTATACCGCATATGATGAATGTTTGTGTTGTTTTACGTTTGACCTGAAATGCTATGGTTCAACAACAAATAAGCTCCTCAGCAAAGGCAGGGAGCTTGGGCCTGGCGTTAGAATCGTGTTAAGAACTGTACAGTGCAATAAAAAAAACCACCACTGATCATAACTGCTAGCTAGTTATTAACTTGGACGAGTGGTACAATGTAAATATTTAATAGAACAATGTTCGAATGTGATTAAAAAATATATTTCCCATTCCCATATTTCCATATCTTTACATTTCAGGTAACAACCCATGTACAGCGGCGACTATTCAATATATTATGTTTATGTTGTATCAGCTGTGTGATGGTTGTGGCGTATTATGGTGGTGTACATATATTTCAACCATCATCTTCTTCTCTTGTCTGGTAAGTCGCTCATTGGTCATCCGGGTGTGGGGTGTTGGTGGTCACTCGCCAACGAAACGTATGAGTGGCCATAGTATAAACAAAACGTGTAAGATGATACAGGGTGACCCAGAAAATGTTGAACCCAAAAATCACAAAATTCAATATTTCTTTTTACCAATAAAATAATAAAATATTGCATATCTCGTTCACCAGCTATGTGCACCATACATTTAACTTTCTGAAACATTTTAGATCATAAAAATAGGCCACACGAAACTTAAAATACATGTAATTTTGTAAGAAGTGTTGTTTTGAAGTGTGAGTGAAGTGCAAAAAAATGGTTTGATGCTACATGAGCAGAACAAGTGCCTGTTTGAAACCGTGCAATGAACTTTATAAATTATTATGCACAGTATCTCATCAATATTCATTTATTATGTAAATCAATATCATTATTATATAAGAGACTTTGAAAACAAAAACTGAAGTCCCCTTGACTTCATTTGAAAATGTTAATTTGATAAATACAGATCAAAAGAAAAGATTACTTAACTCACCGTACTTAGAAGAGAATTAAGTTTCATATCTGAACCAAGTTAGAATTTTTTCACTTTTACAAAAGAGCGAAAACACCCCCTGTCACACAATCAAGTGTATCTTTAGTTTGGTAAGGCCAATTTACATGATCTAAAGTTCTCCAGAAAGCTGAATAAATTGTTCACATAACTAATGAAAACAAAATGCCATATTTATTTATTTTCATTTTTCATTTTTTTTTTTTAAGTTTGTGATTTTTGGGTTCAACATTTTCTGGGTCACCCTGTACGTCTAAGGTAACACGTAGTACGCTTAAGGTTACACGTAGAACGTGAAGGTTAGACGTCTAAGATGCCTAAGATAACATTCCCGATTTATTCTGTTAACAATTGTGACACTTTATATTTATAATTTGCAAAAAAGTATCGATCAGACAAACCCGGGAGAGTGGAGAGTGGGAGAGGATAGAAAAACAAGGACAAAACCATATTGGATATCCTTCAAGCGTATGCTAATTACGGAATAAACCCTATTTGTAAACTATATTTGCTCATCTTCGACGTGTGATATGTTATCTTAGACATGTTAGATATGTTGTCTAGCCTTACACGTTTTACGTGTAACCTTAGACATACCGTATTATCTTACACGTTTTGTTTATATCATGGCCACTCATATAATCACTTTAAAAGACGTAAACTACAAAATTAAATGGCATAACACGTTGGGTTTCTCCATTATATTCAACAATTACTAATTCTTACCCTAAACGTCGATTGAAACGACTGCGTTGATACCCTAAACGTCATGAGTTGCCATCTAAAAAGCACCTCTTTTTAAAAAGATTATGGCGACGTTATAGTTGGATGCGGATGCCTAGCCTTCATGGATGCTGAGTAATGGCCCGTTAATACTCTCGTTGCGCATTGGCTGACGTCGGCGGATACAAGTTGACATTGCTTTATCTCGCGTACCGATTATGTCAATGTCAGCCGATGCGCAACGACAGGAGTATGAACGCGCCTTTATTCGTCAAATATAGCTCTGCTACGCGTACGGAGTAAGTAGTTGGTCTATGTTCATACTCCCGTCGGTGTGCGTCCGTCGACAGCGGAGAATAAAAGATGACATTGTATCTACTCACGCAACAACTTCCGCCGACGTCGACGGACGGACGTGCAACGACGTGAATATAAGCAGGCCAACTGTGTTCACCTTTATTATTCGTAATGTAGTATCAAGATCATTTGCTCAATACCCACAGAGTTTTAAAAAATGGATTTTATGCATTTATTGCTCTCGTTTCAGGCGAAACCAAACGTCGTTAAATTACACGTCTTACCATAAATTTTCGTTGACAACAGTTTCCAATCACGTGATACCATCAAATGACAAGCTATTGTCTTCCGCTGATCTGAATGATGTCAACCGGACAAAATCGAAAATTAGCAAAGTAATGAGAAAACCCACGAAAGATCAGCCTAAATCACAGCCTAAACCACAGCCTAAACCATTGGAATACAAGCATGATGCGCAATATAAGCAATACATGGTAAGAGATAAATGAAAGATGCAAATGCAAATGCAAAAAAGCAAGGGCCATCGAATTAATTGATTAGCTGCTTTTCAGGATACTTTTTCAAGAAACAGCAATCAACAGGAGATCAAAGCCAACGATAGTAACTTAATGAGAACATCATCAAAATATTATTGAAGAAATAATATCTGTAGTCATGATAATCCGTTTCAACAAGCCTTGAATCTAATTCGTATATATGATGCTCAAAAAAAGATCGGAAATTGTTTTCCCTCGCCAATTTTTCGAATATTTCGTGATATATTCATATTGTGATTGATATAAATGAAAGGCTGATGTGTTCATCTTTTCCCAACGATCGCGTTCGTAGCAATCACTTGTTTCCGAGCCTAGCCACCTACTTGTGAATGTGGGGAGGTGTCATTCCAAATATGCCAAATTCACCACTATATCGTGTTCAAAAGAACAACTCTGTCATCTGTTCAACGAAGTGTTACATTGACAACTACACTGAAAAAACGTTGTTTAAAACCTTTTTTAAAACAACCCTGCGTAAACGATTGTTTGAATACGCAAAAATTGTTTAACCCCCGATTTCGAACATTTTGTGATTGAAAACCTTTTTTGAGCAGTTATTATGTTATGCTCTCGGTATCTACGACAAATAGTGCACCAAGCAGTACAAACCTGACTGTTTTGAACAGTGCGGGAAAATGTACAGGTCTGGATATATTCAAAGCAACCTTATTGAATGTATTCACTGAACACGTTATTATTTAAGTGTTTCCAGCAATGGAATTTAATCAGAAAACATGTTTCAATATTCAACTTAATCATCTCTACTGTAATCATAATTTCATTCCCAAGTCATTTTAACATGGCATTTAAAAATGCAAATTAAACCCCTTATTTCGTATGAAAATTAGGAACAAATGAAGAAAGAATTAAAAAAATGTGTGCAATGCATTGTGGGATTATATTATTTCAGATCGGGAAAGGTCTTTCCAGATTTGAAAAATTTCCGGATCTGCGAATTTACCCGGACTGTAATTCAGATTGTTTCTCACGATTTGTATTATACGAGATACAAGGGACGGCTGGGTCCGAATATTATCTATTGTTCCGAGTGTATCAAAATAAATACATATTTTCAAATTAGTTTATATTATCTCTATGGAGTATGCCTTGCCTTGCCTTGCCTTGCCTTGCATTGGGCCTCAGTAAGTTGTAACGATTGGCTGCCAAACGTTCGCATCTCCGGATCATCTTTCGCCACGCTGTTCTGTCTTGTGCCAGACGCTTGGCCTTTATTAGACTCATACCGGTCTATTCATTAATGTTATCGTACCATTGTTTCTTCTGACGACCTCTTTTCCTGCTGCCTTCCTTTCCCTTCTTAGTGAAATCGCCGAGGGCAATTTTAGCCATTACGTTTACTGGTCGGATACAAGCAAACCATGATGATATATTCTTCTTTAGGTTATGACACGTGATTCTAATAGGGGAGCTCATGTCAGAAGTTATTATAATCCAAGATGGCCGTTTCTACAAAATGGTGTATTGCAATTAAATGCAATTGTTTTGTTTTATCAAAGTCTAAATGATATACTGAGGTGTTATATCATTATATTATATATATAATTATTAGTCGGGCATGTGTGGTGCTGTGGGTAGATCACTGGTCCAGACTCATAATATAAAGGTTGTGGGTTCGAGTCCCGCTGTGCATGTGGTCAACATGTTGTGCTCATGAGTAAGGCACCGCAATTATTCCTCTATACCACCAACAAGCTTCATCACCTGTTGTTTCCGGTGGTAGATGCATTGTACCAGGAATGGTCTCTGAGTGTACAATTCAAACTGCACCTGCAGCCTTGTAAATCTTTGTAAATGTAAATGTACCAAACAGTGAGAAATGAAGGACAGGGAAGCTGTCATTGTTCTAGCTCATTGTGTTCAAATCTGCAGGAAATTGCTTAGAACTGATAACTATACAGGGTGTATCAAAAAAGCGCAACACTTTTTGTCGAGTTCTGTACCCTTAATGCAAATCCCGTATCGCTCTGACAAGTAGATATGATGTCAGGGCTTTATCTTGACTATCGCATAGTAAATTTACAGCGATATCGACAATACATTCGCTGAGATATTCCGGATATAAGTAGACGACCTAAAACACAATTTACGTCGTTTATTCAGCATACCTGATTGTTTTGTCATGTCTATTAATAATAAAAAAAGATTTTTAAAGTTAATAAGATAACTAATTTTACACAAATAACTGGAATCGAACTCAGCATTCCGAGAAGTAAATGTCACGTTAAAGATATGTCTTGGCTATCTCTTTATCAAAATTAAGCAATTATCGAAATACATTGGCTGCTAATAAATGACGCAGCTTGATAATCAAATTAAAATAGTCTGTATGCATATCTTCTCTCTTATAATGAAATAAATAAAACGTTTCAGTATTATTATATTTTAAAAAATAAACAAATTAAGTAGTCCAGTCAAAGTGAACATTGTCCTGCATTTTGAAGGTGATATCATGGTGCTGCTCGACACTAAAAATGCTGTTCCTTTTTCAAATTGTGAAGTACTGCACGGCGTATCATTTGTGTGCACCTTATTCTTTGAAAAGCGTTGATGATGCGGTTCCTCAGATCTTGGAGATTAGTTGGTGGTGTCTGAAAGACTTGCGACTTTAATACCATAACCACAAAAGAAAATGTTTGAAGCCCGGGTTTAAAGGTGTAAGATCTGGGAAGCGAGGTGGCAACTCCGTAGCTGGTGGGCAAGAAAATCAGATATGCAGGATGAACAATGTAATTTGTGTTTTCGAGCTGTCTACTTATATCTGTAAAATCTCAGCGATGTTATTATCAATATCCCTGTAATTTGACAATGTGATAGCCAAGACATAGCTCTAACTAATAAACAGTGGCGTAACCAGCGGGGGGCAGGGGGGGCGGGAGCCCCCCCCACTTGGAACCCTTGCCCCCCCCCCGCTTGCCCCCCCAAATGAAATCAAGTACGGCTGTAAATGAAATTTATAAACAAAGTACACACCAAATCCCCCCAATAATGACATCGTGTCGGTTGAGATTGGCACTGTCGGTTCATTTGACGAAAGGAATCATGGAATTATGATGGTCAAAAGTACACATATGAAAAAATTTCGCGCGCTACGCGCGCATATGTCTTCCCAAAATGAAATATTCTTTGGTACAAGCTTGTTTAGAGCCAAAATGTAGCTCAATTGTCCAAAAAGTAGCTGTAAAGTCGAAAATTTTCGCGCGCTACGCGCGCATCACTTTACTCAACAAATCTTACGAGCCCCCCATTTCAAGTCACTGCCCCTTCTTGCCCCCCCAAATGAAAAAGTCTAGTTACGCCACTGCTAATAAAGGGGTCAAAAAAGTAAATCCCCCCTAAAATTTGATCACGTTTGTTTGCATAACTCTACACAAAATAAGACGTTTTGAGAGATTGAAATCTTTCTGAAAAGCAAAAACACTTGGCTACCTATAGAAAGTTTCTCCATTTCAATATCATTATTACTTTTCCCATAATAGTCACATTTCCCCAAAATGATGTTTAAAAAAGTGGCACTTTTCAAGATTCTATACGAGTTTGTGTGAATAAATCCACACACAGTTAAGCGTTTTGAGAGATTGAAACATTTACGAAAAGGAAAAACCCTTGGATACCCACACAAAGTTTCCCTTTTTCAATATCATGTTTAATTTCCCCAAAACAGTCAAATTTCCCTAAAATTATGTTTTCCGAAATGTGGCACTTTTCAACGATACAGCAAGTTATTGACGTGAATGGTGGACACTATTGGCTAGTCATGCATGAAATAAAATCATTTTATTCATAATTTCAAATAAGGACTAGCTAAAGAAAGAAGAAAAAATCTTTTAATTGAAAATAAAGACAATTGAAATTAATTTTAAACAGCACTGGAGACATTTTTGTAACTTTCTTACATAAGATTTTCAAAAGTGCCACTTTTTCTGAAAACATCATTTTGGGGAAATGCGACTATGTTGGGAAAAGAAATAATGATATTGAAATAAAGAAACTTTCTATGGGTAGCCAAGTGTCTTATCTTTTCATAAGTGTTTCAATCTCTCAAAACGTTTTATTGTGTGTAGAGTTATGCAATCAAACGTGATCAAATTTTAGGAGGGGGGGGGGGGGCTTACTCTTTATGTGATTATGCTTACCCTTTATGTGATTTACTGTAAGGGTACAGCACTCGCCAAAAAGTGTTACGTTTTATGTATACACCTTGTATACTTTTTTGATTTGAATAATCCCAATGATAAAATGTTTGCCTGTCAACGTGCTTAGAAATATATCTCACAAAATTTAATATTAGATTGTAAGTAAATTTATTTCAAAGATGAAAAACAGAATTTCTTTTTATGACATCTAAATTTCATCAACACAAAATCCATGATCATCAGATTAATGTTAACACTGCTTATTATTGCCTCAAAAAGTACCTTTAATTTAGGAATTGTATTTGACAATAATCTATGTATGGGATGTGCAAGTAAGGCGGATCTGCCAGTCTGTGTATTTTCATATAAGGAATATTAATACTAGTACCAGGAAAATGTTATATAAAAATGCAGCTACTTTCATACATGCATGCTCTTATCACTTCACGTATCGACAATGGCAATTCTTCTCTGACTGGTACAGACGTACAGGCCGTCCCAAAATGATTAGTACCCATCGATGCCTAAAGTTCATTCATTTTTGTCATCATCGAAATCAATGGGATAGGTCCGTTGTTTTTTCATCATCTTTGTCATACTGCACTTTTTCATTAGAATTTTAGATCATAAATATCGGATTTATCAATCTCAAGATACACTCCATTATGTAAGACATGGTGATTTTACCTTTTTGACAAAGTGCTAAAAAAATATGTGTTATTACAGCTTGTTTGAGAGAAACTCGTGTATTCTCATAATATCTTGTCTACTAATATAATCGTGCGTGTCTTTCTTTTGTAGCTGCTATTAATTATGGGTGTTTAAAACATTAATAATTCTTCTCTTCAATTCAATTTAAAGGGTAAAAGAAGTTTGTCACACTTGAGTGACCCCATGCATTGTTTTAGTTGACAAGTATTTAAGGACTTGTAAATAAAGTGGTATGTGGTGGCTTAGATTTCATTTTCACATTGGAGAATGGATTTCGTGAGGTTAAACAGTAAGGGACTATATCATTATTACCAAGTTTGCAGGAAATTGCATTCCAAATATAAAAAGACGTCTAAGCCACTGCTAATTACCTATGGCCGCGTCTTTACCTATTTAAATGTCCCTCAAGTTTAGCCAACAAAACTAGCTCATTATAGAAACAAAACTTGGGGTCGCTCAAGCGTGACGATCCATTTTTACTCTTCAAATTGAATCAAAATAAAGAAGTATCAATGGTTTGATACCATATGATACCACAACAGTTTCAAATAGAAAGGAACGAAAGATATTAGCAGACAAGAGAGAGAACGTATTAGTTTCTTTCAAACAGGCTGTTTACAAACAAATTGGTTTGCACTTTGCCCAAAAGGTGATATCACCATGTCTTACTCAATGGAGTGTAACTTCAGTTAAATAAGTCCGATATTCATGATCTAAAATTCTAATGAAAGGGTACAGTATATCAAATATGATAGAAAAACTACGGATCTAATCTCATTGATTTTGAGGATAAAAAGATTGATTGAACTTTGGGCATCGATGGGTACTAATCATTTTGGGACAGCCTGTATCACAGAACATTCTCTTCGTGAAAATTCAGCTTGATCACAATGCAGCTGCCCGCATTCTTACTAAGACACGGACATTTGACCATATAACTCCCAATTTCAAAATATCTGCATTGGCTACCTGTTCATGAAAGAATTCATTTCAAAATATTTGTTTTCACTTGGAATATATAAATCTTCTTGTTCCATATCAACCTGTTCGTGCCCTTCGGTCTTCTGGTAAGCATTTGCTCGCCGTACCTAGAACGTCTATGGTTGGCCGAGTCCGCCATAACGTATATCTATACGCGTATTGATATACGTACTCGATTTTCGAATACGCGTGATCGAATTTCAAACCACGTGGTTGATATTGACCAATTCTAATCGAGTTTCGAATACGTTTGATAATATTTTTCAATTATGCGGTACAGACATTTCGAGCCCGCGTAATATAGTCCTGTAATAGTAAACAGCCTCGTTCAGCGAAATTTAGGTTAGGCCAAATATCAACATATTTTAAACATGTTTAGTAGTGGCTAAATGGCGAGTTGTGAATGGGATGGGAGAGTTGATGTGTAGAGAGTTGTACAGTGAGGTGTATGGAGAGATGGAGAGTTGTGAGGCGAGTTGTGGGGCGAGCAGTGGCGTACACAGGGGGGGGGGGGGATCCAGTTTTTTGTGCATGGTTTTACGATTTTTTGGGAGTCTGTAAAAAAAAAGATTGTCGGTAAATCATGCCTTTCAGAGGTACAACTATGGTCGTGCCCCCCCCCCCCCCCCCTCCCCCAGTTTCAAAAGCTGGGTACGCCACTGGGGGGGGGGGGGGGGGGAGTTGTGGAGCGATTTGAGGAGTGAGTTGTGTAAAATTAATGTGGGTGAGCCAAGTACAATTATTTATGGAGTGAATACAATAAATATGATTTTATTTTAAATGTTTAAGTGCAGCGTCCTATAAACTTTAAATTACAGATTTAGTTTGATTTGATTAGATCAAGATTTATATTTTGTAAGAAGAGGTAGCTATACTAACCATGACCCTGTTATTTAAAAAAAATTGGAATGGGGTCTATATTGTATATCGGGGAGGGGGGGGGGGGGTTGAATCTCCAATCTCTGACTGATATTATTATTGATTCACTCGTGCCTTACATTTATCCGGGTCACTGGAATATTAAGGTTTAAGTGTAGGGTGGGGTGGTGGGGGTGGGGTGCAATTCCCTAGTCAGAAATCTTTGGAATGGGGGTGGGGTGCACTTTTCCCCAGTCAAGAACCTTTTCCCCACGACAATTGTAAATATTGGAGCTGTGACCAGGCGCGTAACTAATAGAGGTGGGTAGGTTGCATCCCCCTGATGCCCACCCCAGTTGAAATGACAAACTCGATTTATTTTATATACCAACAAAATAGCCGGCTACACAATGTATGCCCCAGATCACAGACCTGCCCCCTCGTGCCCAATTGCTCATGCTCATGCCTGTGAGCTTGTTGAGATAGGCAATTCAAAAGAGGTCATATCATACCATTTCCTCTTCTTCAAACAGATTGAGAAATTGCACACAGTATTTTCTCCTCTAATTAGTCTAATTATTAACATCAATCAATTCTGTGTTTGTACAGTACAACCCAAACATACATTGTGCAATGTGCATTGAAATATACTACAGGGCAAAGGCATTTATTTACCAAGGCCAGGTCATTGTTCGTATACCCATAGCAGGATCCTATTACCTGCCATATGGTATACCGAGGCTATACAATGTGTTGTGTACGACAATGCCAGTATAGTGAATGTATCACACGCGGCGGTCATGTAGCGCTATAGTACAAAATCATAAATAAAGTTTGTATAATAGGGACCTAAATATACTTACACATAAATTCAGGAAAGAAAACTTCACATGTTATAATGCTTTAATTTCCATTGAAAAGATAATTGTAGTTGTGATATTTCATGTTCATGTACGAGGATACTTTTCGAATGCGTGTATTTTCCCCGCGAATTCTATTCTCTATCAAACGTACTCGAAACTCGATTGGAATTGGTCAATATCAACCACGTGGTTTGAAATTCGAATACGCGTGTTCGAAAATCGAGTACGTATATCAATACGTGTATAGATATACGTTATGGCGGACTCGGCCAACCATAAACGTCATCTGTAATTACATACACTTGGAATCTTATACACTCGGTGCATTTTCAGTTGCTGCACCCACTCTTTGGAATTCATTACCTCTAAATATCAGATGTTGTGACTCTATTCAATCATTTAAAAACTTGTTAAATACTCACCTATTTTAAAGGTGTATTACTGATACTATATGATGTTTTACATCTTATGTACTTGTATGTATTATGTTCAATTGTATTATTGTATTTATGTAGTTATGCATGTTTTTTCAATTGCGCCTCGGAATAGTTTATCTAGATTGATGGCGCATTACAAATGCCTTATCATAATATTATTTATTATATTAAAGGTAGATGCTCTGATTTCTGGCCTGATTTTCAACTTGATGTTTTCTATTTTACATCCTTCAAATTGTCATATTCTAAAGATTGGGTTGCATAACTCTAATGGTTCCTTTTTTTGAAGCACAAGGTCACACGAAATTTGCCCATTGAGTAATACACAAACTGCAGGTGGGTGATTAACTACCTTTGGCAGTAATTTACATTTTAGCCTATAATTTCTAGATGAAACATTTCTGGTCCCTAACATTTGACAGACATATTGAGAAAATATGGGGATGAACAACAACACCTCGAGTAATATCAGTACAAATGGACGTACTTTTTAAAGTTTTACATCACCGACCAATTATATCTTCTTTGGCAGCCATATTGGATATTTATCATCTTCAAACGTCTTCTATTAATTGTAACGCATCTGACTACGACATTTATTGTGTTAAATGTTACCCTTTGTAATTAAATGTATTATTGAAATATACAATAGGTACGATGTATAAGGCGGACGCCATTTTGAATTTTGCCGATCATATTGTTATTTGATCATTGTATTCGCATTGAATTTGTATTACACTAGTACACTATTAGCTATATTAGTATGATTTTAATAGTGGAATAGGGCGAAAGAATTTCGCCTTAACGTCATTTTAAACAATTATTTTCGCCCTACCGAACAAAAAACGGAATAAATCGCATTGTTTTCTTCGCCTTATCGTCCAAAGATTGTTAAATGCATTTAAACATATAATTTGTAATATGTGGACGCCAATTTAAATGCCATCCGCCATAATAGGTTATAATCACCGAGCAAATTAGCACCCCTTCTAAAATCAATTGTTTTGACCTAATGAATATTTTGCGAATTCTGGTGCTTGTATCCGGTCTGTAAACGTAATTTCGATAAGCGATTCCACTATCTATAATGTGGAGTGCCAGTAAGCTACTGCTGCCTCTTATGATGTGTCCAAAATAGACCAGTTTCCTTTTGATAAGCTCTCCTAGCAGTTGTCTCTCCACACCAAGTTCTTTCAGGATACTTATGTTGGTTCTTTTCTCCATCTATGGAGTATACGCGGACACAGAAAACTTTTCTGGGTCATTTGACTCACTTACGTGAGTATTCATTTGGTCCATGAGGCGACCCGCCTTTAGAATGTATGTGAGTCATATTACACACTTAAAGTGAGTCAAATTACCCAGGTAAGTAGGTATAAGTGGTATGAAAGTGGGTCATTGGTAATTGATTGACCCAGTTTTGAGAGTCACATTACCCACTGAAAGTTCAAATGACTCAAGTAACCTATTTAAATAGGTCAATTGACCTGCCTATGTAGGTCACATTACTCACTAGTAAACTGTGGGTATTCATTTCTGTCCGTGTGGTGACATGTTGAACAATTTATAAAATGAGTCAATGGACACACTTCAAACTCAAAGTGAGTCAAATGACTCGGATCTGTTTAACAATTCAAGTGAGTCAATGGAAACACTTCACAGTGAGTCAAATGACTCGGATAAATAATACAAAGGATAATTGATGTCAGTGCATTTATTGACCCCATCATTAATATTTTCATTAACAAATTAGGTCTTGAACAAAACTAGAGTGGGATGTATGGACAAAGCTTCACAGAACCAAACAAATATCAGCATGAATTCAAATTACACTAAAACGAACAAGAATAAACTACACGAAATGGTAATTGTGGTCAAGGATGGATTTAAAAATTACATTAGCTAAATTTGGAATCATTTGTAGATAGCCGACACTTATAGTAACATACAACTACACACAGAAAAATGTTTACATAATTATGTTAAATATAGAACTCCATAATTATTATGTAAACCTTTCACACAGTATTTGTGTATAAAATATACAAGTTATGTACAAATAACTTGTGTATTTTATACACAGTTAAGTTGTGTACAAAATACACAAGTTATTTTTACATAACTTGTGTATTTTATACACAAATACTGTGTGAAAGGTTTACATAATAATTATGGAATTCTATATTTAACATAATTATGTAAACATTTTTCTGTGTGTAACATTCATCTTCTCAAACAGACACAAATACTTTCATTTTACAATTTCCATGTACACACACCCTACATCCATCACACGCAAACATCACACAAGCACATGTGGCCCTCCCAATCTCCAATACAAGTATTACATGCCTCACTGAGCATTACAAAAGATTTATAATAAAGAATTTGGAATGTTATTTAAGAACAGGTGATAAGGTAATCATGATTTGTACGATCTTTACCCACTTGCAAATGGGTAAACGTGTCGACCGACCCATTCAAATGCATTGACTCATGTCTTACGTGGTCAATTCAAATGGGTCAGACCGCACCGACCCATCATACGTGAGTCAACGTGTCGAGCGACCCATTAAAATGCATTGACTCATCTTACGTGGGTCAATTCAAATAGGTCAGACTGCACCGACCCATCATACATGAGTCGCTTCGCTGGGACACTGTCACTTGACTCAGATAGACGGGTAATGTGGGATGACCCACTGCAAGTGAGTCACTTTACCCATCTTTGACCCAGAAAAGTTTTCTATGTAGTCAATTACTTTTGTATGCTAATTACTTTTCACCAGAAATGCCCTTCCTCAATTCGTCGGACCATGTTGAACTGCTCACATTTAGCTGATATATTTCATCACGATGTACCCATTTTGATAGCGAAGGGGGGTATTAACCAATCGGAGTACGCTCGTTTGAAACATTTCAAAAACATGATGGGCTGGAATGAAGACGCATATGAAGGTCAGTTGAAACATTTTCATAAATTCATTTTGGTAGGCCTATAATAAGTGTATGTAATTGCTAATTGCAGTTTCATTCAATATTTTCAAAGTACGGTCATAATGTTATAACGTTTTCACAAATATATTCTGAATTGTTGTAAAAACAAATTTAGGTTGTTTAAGAACATGACTGAGTTCAAACATTTTCAAAAATACATTTTGATATTTTGTATAAATTCGTAATGCTAGATTTATTTATTTTTCAATATTAGAATTTGAAATTTTGTATAACCTTTAAAACCAGAATATCGTTCTTCTTGCCCCCATTGATATTATTATTATTCTCAGATGTTGCGAATGCTCTGTCAGTGTTGAATACATCCAACAATAAGTATCTTTTCGATGACCGAATGGTCAATGGCAAAGTCCCCGATGGGTGTGTAACGTGTGCTGTGGTAGGCAACGGAGGAATCCTAAACGGGTCGAGAATGGGCCAAGAGATTGATTCTCATGATTACGTATTCAGGTAAAAAAATCAAATCTTACTATTCTTTTTGTACAAAATGGAATTCACACCGGGATTAATAAGGCAAATTAAATACACCTAGAGAGAGATATTAACAGATTCCACGCGGCTGCTATTTTTACCATACACAAAAGAGATTTTTCAGAAACCTTTCCCAACTTTCAAAATCTATCTCAAGCATTACTGAACCTACACTAGGAATATGTGTACTTATTGTAATGCATTTCTCCAGGTTATTCCAAATATGGTGATGAAAGTCAATATTTTTGACATTTTTGAAACATTTTGTGAACTTTTTTAATGTCGTCTGCAGCCGCCTGCCGCGTGGAAAGTGTTAAGGTTAATTGCCTCACTCAAGTGCACAACACGCTGACTCAATCCAAAAACCTTTGTATCGTGAGCCTTTTATACTATGGCTAATAATGTTCTGTTATACAAGAACGTTGCAGCCAGATTTAGATCGTATTCCCTCAACGAAGGGACTATTTCAAATGCTTGCAATACTATTTTGCATGGTGCTCAGAAGTTTGATGGTTGTATATTTAAGCAATTTATTGTTATGTATTCTACAGGGTGAGTCAAAAAAAGTGTACTCTGATTGAAAATAAATAAAAAATATTTTTGACCGCTAATTACGCCATTTATCTGCTATCATCGGCAAAAAGAATCAAGGCAATATATGGTACCGTTTAGTAGATATGAATATTTCTGTAAAAATAACTGAATTTTAAAACAGAACAAATTTGTGATTTCACGCTCATTGAGCGCTTAATAATGTGCACTAGGATTAACATGTAAAGGATTAAACAGTCTATTTATTAAACCAATTAAATAAATAATAGCCTTGTTAAGAATTTCTCCTCATTATTCAACATGAAATAAAGATAAAATATCATCACCACTTGTGAGTTAAAGTAATTACAAATATTTAAAAATGATCCATAGATTTCATAAACATGATAAACAAGACGAGGACGTGGAATAAAAATTGCCAAATGAGTGACTATCTGATATTGTATAAAATATACAATTAAGTATTTTGATAAAAATAATATTGTACCTATTTTTCATAAATATGTTCGATTAAGTAAATATTGTCCTCGATACAGTTAAAATATACGGTCAAAATAGAGATGTCCACAGTAAGACTAGTAAAGTAAAAGTCTCTCTGTCTTTCTCTACATGGACATTCATTCTTGACGACATTTTGTTTTCAGGTAAGTCCAGCAATAGGCAAATAATCAAGCAGCTCTTCCTTCTACGTGACCACCATTTAATTGTTAATACAAAGTCTCGCTCTGGCCATCATGCTGTTGATATGGCGCGCCTGGAGATCCTTCTTTGACGCAGACTTTAAAACCTTTTGTCAGGACTGTAATTTGTTTTTGCTTATAATACCTGAAGATATTGAATTTGAGCCTTCGAAGATGGTACCTTGTTCGGATCTAAAAATGGCCACTTTTATTCAAATACGCGTAAAATGAGTTTTTTTAAACCAATTCTACCCAAATAAAATTCTTATTAAAGCTAATTAATAGGTCTTGTTTACCAATAAAATAATTTGGGTGACAAATGCTCATTTTTTTTAAAAATCCTTCAAGTTGACTACACTTTTTTTTTACTCACCCTGTACACGTACCTCTGTATTAGATTAAATTATATATAATGACTATTTTTTCATTTTTTATTCATTTTTGCGTTCTGAAAGAATAGAACATAATCAAACCAGTCAATTCACATATTTGTAATATTATTCGCCTCGCCTATCGTCCAGATAATACTGGATTTAAATAGCGCGCTCACTCAAATAATGAGGTCGTGCTACAAACTAAATAATGATAATCGATTGGCGATTGACTAAACAATATACGCACCGGACCTTGTGCACAGTGATGAATAGCCGTGCTTCATATCTCTTTAATTATATTATTAGTCTCATATTGAATGAATCCTATCTCGCTATGTGAAATGATAGTTTAGATTGTCCATATTTTTTATATTTTTCCAGAGTTAATTCAGCATTTACGAAGAATTATGAACGAGACGTAGGCAATAAGACATCCTTTTATTGTTTTGGAATGGTCACTCTCGATAACACTCTCAGAAAATATAAGAACTCAGGTACATTCGATTATCCACCGTGGAATAAAGGCATCAGATATGTGTTTATGCCAGATGGACCATGGGCTTACCAATATATTTATGCAATACTGACAAATAGGACATTACCAAAACGTGGGAAAAGGTGAGTGGGATTGTTTTATGTTTAGGATTTGATCAGACAAAATTTCTTTTTACCAACATCAGAACGCCTTAGTTACTTATTGTCGTCTTGATTTCTTTGGAGATTGTCTATTTCGAATCATACACATTTTAGAACTCGTGCACTAGAGAGATACCAAGACTTGACCCAAGTCCCTCCGTGAATCGTCTTCAGGTATTACAATTCCTAGGATTGCTAAATTACTTCCATAAATATTTATGCATAGTGCCTAACTTATACTCAGTAAACTACCCAATGACAATATGAACTGCCTATCATAACAATTTACATTTTTGTTTGTACATTCGTACATAACTCCTATGACATATGAATCATTGATAATTATAGTCCAATATACTGTTCTCCTTGAAAATTCATATTGAAAAGAGCCACTTAGCCAATACCAACTATAAATCCTGAGAACCACCCCATCCGAACCACGAAAATAAATAAATAGCTTGCATCCACTAAATCACGTCCCACCTTTAAAGATCATTCAATAACATACGTTTCCCTTCTCCAGCGCTCCCGTTTCATCTCACTCAATAACGTCCGTGTCTCAGTCCATCGCTCCCTTTAAAGCTCACTTACGTTTTCCTATTCCAATATTCCCTTTAAATATGATTCAAAGACGTACGTTTCCCTATTCCAGTAATCTCTTTAAAAATATGATTCAAAGACGTACGTTTGCCTATTCCACTTCCAGTATTCCCTATAAATATGATTCAAAGTCTTACGTTTCCCTATTTCGGTATTCCCTATAAATATGATTCGAAGTCTTACGATTCCTTTTTCCGGCATTTCTGTTAAAGATTACTACATTTCCCGTGAAGGTTCTGCGTTTCCCTGTTCCAGTGCTCACTCTAAAGCTCACTAAATAGCGTCCGGTTCCCAAACCATCGCTCTCTATCACGCTCGGACCATAATGTACATTTTCCTATTCCAGTATTTCCTATAAATATGATTCAAAGACGTACGTTTCTCTATTCCAGTATTCACTATAAATATGATTCAAAGACGTACGTTTCCCTATTCAAGTATTCCCTATAAATATGAACCAATGACGTACGTGCCCATTTCCAGTATTTCTGTTAAAGATCACAACATTTCCCCGAAATGTTCTGCATAACGTGTGTTTCCCTGTTCCAGTGCTCCCTCTAAAGCTCACTCAATAACGTCCGTTTCCCAAACTAACGCTCAGATCATAATGTTCGTTTTCCCATTCCAGTATTCATTTTAAATATGATTGAAAGACGTACGTTTCCCTATTCCAGTGTTCCCTATAAATATGATTCAAAGATGTACGTTTCCCTATTCCAGTATTCCCTATAAATATGATTCAAAGACATACGTTTCCCTATTCCAGTATTTCCTATAAATATAATTCAAAGACGTACATTTTCCTATTCCAGTATTTCCTATAAATATGATTCAAAGACGTACGTTTCTCTATTCCAGTATTCACTATAAATATGATTCAAAGACGTACGTTTCCCTATTCAAGTATTCCCTATAAATATGAACCAATGACGTACGTGCCCATTTCCAGTATTTCTGTTAAAGATCACAACATTTCCCCGAAATGTTCTGCATAACGTGTTTCCCTGTTCCAGTGCTCCCTCTAAAGCTCACTCAATAACGTCCGTTTCCCAAACTAACGCTCAGATCATAATGTTCGTTTTCCCATTCCAGTATTCATTTTAAATATGATTGAAAGACGTACGTTTCCCTATTCCAGTGTTCCCTATAAATATGATTCAAAGATGTACGTTTCCCTATTCCAGTATTCCCTATAAATATGATTCAAAGACATACGTTTCCCTATTCCAGTATTCCCTATAAATATAATTCAAAGACGTACGTTTCCCTATTCCAGTATTCCCTATAAACATGATTCAAAGACGTACGTTTCCCTATTCCAGTATTCCCTATAAACATGATTCAAAGACGTACGTTTCCTTATTCCAGTATTCCCTATAAACATGATTCAAAGACGTACGTTTCCTTATTCCAGTATTCCTTATAAATATGATTCAAAGACGTACGTTTCCCTACTCCAGTACTCCCTATAAACATGATTCAAAGACGTACGTTTCCCTATTCCAGTATTCTCTATAAATATGATGCAAAGACGTACGTTTCCTTATTCCAGTATTCCCTATAAATATAATTCAAAGACGTACGTTTCCCTATTCCAGTATTCCCTATAAATATAATTCAAAGACGTACGTTTCCCTATTCCAGTATTCCCTATAAATATGATGCAAATACGTACGTTTCCCTATTCCAGTATTCCCTATAAACATGATTCAAAGACGTACGTTTCCCTATTCCAGTATTCCCTATAAACATGATTCAAAGACGTACGTTTCCCTATTCCAGTATTCTCTATAAATATAATTCAAAGACGTACGATAATTCAAAGACGTACGTTTCCCTATTCCAGTATTCCCTATAAATATAATTCAAAGACGTACGTTTCCCTATTCCAGTATTACCTATAAATATAATTCAAAGACGTACGTTTCCCTATTCCAGTATTCCCTATAAACATGATGCAAAGACGTACGTTTCCCTATTCCAGTATTCCCTATAAATACGATTCCAAGACGTACGCTTCCTTTGTTTCTGTTTAGGATCACTCAATTTCCCCTTAGAAGGTTCTTCGTAATGTGTGTTTCCCTGTTCACGTGCTCCCTCTAAAGCTCACTAAATATTATACGTACGTATAACCCTGAACCCTGTTCCGGAGTTGATGTTAAAGATCACTCAATAACGTCCGTTTCGCTTTGAAGTTTATTCATATCGTACGCTTCCCTGCTCTAACGGCCCTTTATCAGCTGCAATATGATGTAGTAGAATTGTATCAAGTTGGCACAGTTTGGTCTGTGACAATGAATGATACTCCAGCTCAATGATGATTCAATAAAAGAGTTAGTGATATTTTACCGACCAGCCTGGGGCCGAGGGTATACTTGTATATGGCAAGCGCAATGTTCATTTAGTAGAAGAGAACAAGTATTTCGGTTGATAAATGTGGTGTTTTTGTGGGTCGAATAATAACATTTTCTGATAACAATACAAAACTTGAAATATTCTTAGCCAGGTAGTTTTACCTGATATCCCTGTAAGAGGCTATTATAGTTTGATCAGCTCCAAGTTGGCGAGCCTTGTAACAGCATCGAAATAATACAGAAGGGTATAGGCGCAAATGAACGCAACAAGCGGACTGTGCATCAAATGCGTGACGCCTGAGTTTGGTCGAAATAGCGTACGTATGACCAAAATCGTTTGCCTATGCTTGGTTTATACGCAAAGAGAGATCAAAATCGCACATTTCTCGCCAATTTGTAACTGATTCAACTATAACCTTCGCCCCCTATACGTGATTTAAGAGAGGTCAATTTGTTTCATGTGTTTGTGCAGGAAACCTCCCAAGTTCCGTTTCCCACTGAGAGCAGAGGACATCAAACTAATTCACCTTGATTTTAGTCGATACTTAGAAAAAATGTGAGTTGAACCGCTAACTACGTACAGGTGCATATAGTCGAGTACCCACATACCTACAACCCCTGCACCCCTACATACATACAAACTTACACAGTTAAACCGCTAACTACGTAATACAGGTGCATATAGTCGAGTACCCACATACCTACAACCCCTGCACCCCTACATACATACAAACTTACACACCTACATCCTCATCGTCAACATCAACATCAACATCAACATCAAATTCAACATCGAAAACAACATCAACATCGACATCGATCTTTTTTTTAAAACAGCAACAACAACATCACTATTTCAACAATAACAACGAAAACATCAACGACAGCAGCAACAACCAAAAACAACAACACGAAATCAAAACTAATTACAGTAACAATAACAAGCAAATTAAACAAATAATAATAAAGATTTGGTAAACCAATAAGATTTCAGAACTTCGTTTACAATTCTAATTTATTTATTTTTAAATTCATCTTAATTCCTTATGGTCATAGTATGGTCAAATCTACCCATAAGTTGGGTCGAGTTACTACAGGAGGCTTGATGTTGCTTTTAGCTCTTCATACATGTGACAAGGTAAGACTTTGGTAGTTTACATCAAGGGTTGGCATTTGGCAACCAGAAAGACGTAACTCAAAATAGGACATTCTGAGAAACAAAATAGATTAGTTTTGATATTTTGTGTTCAATTGATAATGGTTAAAGGCATATTATGCGATCTTTTCCAGGGGACGCCCTATATCCTTGATTTTTTTTAAGACAGATTTTCTTGCAGATTTACATTTCTGATCATAAATCATGAATATATTTTGAGTTAAAGAGCGAAACGCTTCCTAATTACTTCAAAATCATGGTTTAAAGAGTGAAAATGAACTGTCCTGCTAGCAGGACAGTTTATTTTTCACTCTAAATTTACTAAAAATGGTCGCGAATGCATTATTATTCATCAGTTAAATATCCAAGCAATGGGTCTAGCATACGACGCCATTTTGTTCATTCACAAATCTTACATACAACTCGAAGTCTCTAGTACATGACTATACCGGAAGAATACAAAAATGCCCACGGATTGAAATTGAATCATGAAATTTATGTTACTTGTTTATATAAAACATAGTTAATCTAGTTCGTCTTCCGAAAAATGAAAGTAACTGATTGAAATATAAGCAAAATGTAACAGGTTTTGTAAGCTGAGCTCATTTTTCACCATTCCATAGGGAATTACGTGCGTTTCCCTGTTCCAGACTCCCTCTACAGCTCACTTGTTTCGGCGTTTCTATTAAAGAGCTGTCAATAACGTCCGTTTCGCTTTGATTAATCATATCTATAGAATCGAATGTCCGATTTAGTCAAATAAAAAACATTTAAAGGGGCATTAAGAGATGTGGTGGAGGCAGCGCCCTCAATTACAAAAATATATGATAAAAACTGGGATTTGTACATTTTTACAATTGTATTACATGTATGAACTTACACCTATAAGGATTAAGAAAAATCAGCCCTCTTTGTACAACAAAACGTTGATTCAAAAATCCTGGTAGAGCCGCAATCAGCATTTTACATGGTTACGGTTGGTATTCCAACATATTTAAAACATTGTTTTAATCAAGTTTTGCTTGGTTTTTATTTAGCAGAAACAACAATTATGGCAATTTTAATGTTCATCTTGAATTCTGAAGTAAATTAATTACAATTAAAAAAATTCAACAAGACATTGTGTCCCTTTAATATATTAAATTCCACAAATTTAAACAATATCTTTAGCTCACTTTAATGGATAGACATGATTTTCCCCATAGAGAGTTTTAATTCGCCCTTAAACATGCTATAAAAAACGCACTTTTTACTTAACCAATTTGAATACAGGTGGATGCGTACGGATTCATGGGTGATCCAAAGAGATTTACTCGCTACTATTACGACAAGAAGTTTCAGCATTTTTCGTGGAAAATTAGTTACCATGATTGGTTTTCAGAGAACAAGCTGTGGATTAAATTCATTGAAGCCGGCGTGCTACATATCTATACGAGAGATAGGTTGCAAACATCAACGATGGTTTCAGGATTGAATCATACCACCATACAGCCCTATAACAATAGCAACACTTTTACAAGACGTTCACTTGAAATGGACCCCAAATTAGCTCGATAATTGTTCCCAGATATCATCTACGGTATGTGTTCATTTTCTTTCTGGAGCATTTACATGCATATTTAAAAACATTCCAGTGATTTTATTCGCGGATAATACTGCTTATACCGGGGTTTCAGAGGTTTACAAAACGTAGTGTGAAGAATCTTAATATTTCTATTTTGTACAACTATTCTGCTCATAAGATTTCATTTACCACACGATATTTGCCGAGTAACTCGAATAAGTTCAGTTGTGCATCTACTACAAAAGTACTTTTAAATTCCTGATGAGATTTGTCGGGGGAGGAAATCCCCAAATTTGTGTTGTTGTTGTTGTTGTTGATTTGGGTTGTTTTTTTACTCACTCTTTGCGTTATAAAGGCACATTGAGTCATTTGGTACAGAAAAGCGCCCTAATTTTCCATAAAAACTCGGGTTTTGTGTTATGTTTAATGTTTTCTAACAGCTCATAGCCAGTAGGGTAGAGTACAATATTGAATCAGTTTGCAAATAAGTGACTTTGTTAATACAAATCTAGCCGGCCTTTCTATTATTGCGCAATGCCCACATACCTCCAATAGCCTATGCTTCTAGACCATTTTCATTAGGTATAGACCATTTCAAATCGACGTTTTCCGACAATATGACTGACGACGCGCCTGCATGACTCGGTCGGAGTCATGTCGACAACCTTGTTCTAAGGTTGAAATCAAACTCTACGTAGGGCTATGTAACGAATGTTATTTTTAAGATCTGTGTAAGAGGTTGCTGTTTACTTACAAATGTCGTCAAAGTAAAGTTCGTGAGATACTTTATTTGTCGAGCGTATAAATGCTTTTACTACGTGATCTATAAGAATAGCAAACAGCTATACACAAAAATGTAGCTATATCCACGAGGAAATATTTTGTGTGAAGTCCACTGATGTCATGACTCACTCCTCAAGCGACAATTTTAGCCCGAACAGTAGCTACCCGGTTAAAGAAAATCTTAAAATCTGGGATTTCCCGTCTGCGATTTTTTTTGCCCATCTCATCTTGTCGGAAAACCTGCTCCATGTTACCCGTATTTCCGAAAATGTCCGATCTCGATTTGAAATGGTCTATACCATTCGCTATCCAACCCAAAATGGCCTTGGAAAGAAGATAATAAAGTCTTTGTAAATCTGTTAGTGTCTATTATGGTTTGGAAGGAAATTTGAAAATAAAAATTCTTGTTTCGAATCACTAATGTGCTCCTACATTATTGTGTAGAACTTTTGATTGATATAATATACCTGTAATATACAGTACCACTGTATATCATTTTGAAGTTAGTTGCCTCGGGCGGATCAGCGAGCTTTTACACTTGATTCTAGTAAATGATTTTTACTATAGAATCTGTACGATGGTACCACATCAATTTTGTAAATCTTCCAGCATGCAAAATACGCAAAATCTGCCTCAATTTTCATATCAATTTCCATGGATACATATGCACAAATAATGATGCAAAATAATTCTCTGGAATCATCATTAATATCGCCACCATTACTGATGAGGAGATTGAATTTGTTTTGATTGGTTCTCGACAACAAATGTCAAAAGTTTATGTCCCACATATTACAATTGGTGATGCGGACATCACACCTGCAACAAAGTCTCGTATCTTAGGTGTAATTTTCGATTCATCAATGTCTCTCAATACCCATTCATGTTAGATCAAGCACATCCCTGGCACAGTTTAAAACGTCTTTAAAAACTCATTTGACACCGGATGCTTTTTACTCATGTGTTTTTTGCCATATTCCTTTTTTTTCAAATCGGTATATGTGTACGGTTAATTTTTGTGCAAGTTTAAATTATGATATCATTATTTATAACATTATTTATATTATTGTATAAGTTAAATTATTGTAGATTAAGTTGTGTATAAGTAGATGTATGTTGTAATGTAAGATATTTTTTGTAACGCGCCTTGAGCGCCATTTTGGTGGATTTGTGCGCAATATAAATCACATTATTATTATTATTACTCTAGCTATCTCTAGTATTACTCTAGCTATCTCTAGTGTTTCGACTTCACAACGCAGAGAACGTTTCATGGTTGAGTAGTGTTTGCCCCAAAACATATTTTTAACAATTGTTTTACCTTTCTATTCGTTTACCTTTTGTTTAAATAATTACATTTTAGGAAAAATGAAGGTATTTGAAATGCAATCAATATAATTTTATCAGATTTTTGATTTCAAATATGGCAACATTAATGGATTAGAATAAAAGTGTTCTGCGATAAATGCATGTCTTCAGGTTATAAGAGTACTGAATAATCGATCACACCACTCATAACGACCATATTAAACACAAACAATGCACCCTACTCTAAGGAGAGCGATTTACCATTACTCTTTTAATCTAAATAACCTCAATTTTGTTTTCAATTGCGATACTATAATATATGCAAAATTGGCGATAGTAAACATGATTTGAGCCTTTATTTTCATCAAGTTGAAAATGTGAAGATAACAACCTTGATCAATTTGATGCCCAATGTTATTAGTTATCTAGAACTTGATTAATAACTGACAATGTTCAGACTAACCATCATTTTGTTTTACATTTTACTATCAAGATTGAACTTATCGTGCAAATTGGCGATAGTAAACCTCAACATTTACTAATATCAGGTTTATCACTTTACACGCGGCTATTACTATTAGTTTTACCATATTATACGAAACAGGTTTTCAGAAACCTTTTCAAATTGTCAAAGTCTATATCAAGAATTAATTACCCAATACTAGGCATGTTTGTTCTTATTTCAATGCATTTTTCAGGGTGATTCCAAATATGGTAATGAAATTAAATAATTTTGACATTTTTGAAACATTTTGTGAAAGTTTCTAATGTCGTCTGCAGACGTCTGCCGCATGGAAAGCGTTAAGATGTGATCAAATAACCTTGACTCCATTTTTTATGTGAAATATTATGTTGAGCTTTGTTAATATCTGGCATAGGCCTAGTATTATTTAGTTTAAAAGAAAAAATAGAACAAGAAAAAGAAGTTATATCTTTGAGAGAAGCATTGATTTATTTCTTGTGCCATTATGGAATGGCACCTCGTTTTCTTTAAATTATAGCAAACTAATTTGACTTGATTTTGCTTTTTGAAATGTTAAATTCCACACCTATTTAGGAAATTATCACATACAGTCTCGTTGTAATTTTTATTGAGACACCCTGTAGAAGACAATTTTGCAACGACGGAAATGAACTGTGTAAGGGGCTGTTAACCCAAAAAGCATGCCATTTATCAAGCGCTGTAACTTTCGAACTATTTTATTAATGTGCTGTATATAAAAGTATACATTTTTGGAAAAGAAACGAGTCGGAGAATCACTTTTTGGTCCAAATTTTAAAAACAAAACATTTTATATCAAAACTAAAAAAACCATCCCTAAAGAAGTGTCTTTATAGATGATTTTGATGCAGAATTTTTAATGAGGTTTGATACCAAAAATGGATTCTCCCACTCATTTCCTTTTCAAAAATGTATACTTTTATATGGATTAAATGAATAATGAGGAAGTTACGGTAGAAGTAGAAGCTTGAAACTGGCTTATATCACTAGCACTGTATGTGAATAAACTTGATGTGATCTTAAAATATAATTCTTAGTTTTCATGTTATCCTGAAATATGAGAATAATCAAAGAATAGGCTAAGAATATGGCTATACGTGTACAGATACAATTCATCAATGAACATTTTTTTTAAATATTTCGTTATAAATTCAAAATCCGAGGTTATTTGTATTGCTGGTCAATGCTGGACACTTCTAATTGTGAATGTTTTATCAAGGAAACCACCAATTTGAAAGTGGTTCTATCATAGATCTGTGGAATGGAAGTGCAGAGGTTGTATTATGGATCATGAAAGAAATATGCGGTGCAGTGGACGCACCCGGGGTTAACCATGGTCGTATTGCTCTACCTATTACTGCGTTTTCGATAGAAATGTTAAAAAATAATAATAAATAAAATAAAACTGAATCGAACTGCCTTCATATGGACATGGTGGAAAAGGTATCATTCTCTCTCTGCATCTGATTCGCATCAACAAATGTGTCTTGGTACCAAAACACATTACTTGCATTATGAATTTTTCGTAGAAAAATTTCAGAATGGAAACTTACTATTTTTCCATACGGGTTTCAACAACTTGTCTGTTGTCTTCCTCAGTGGATTGTGTTTGATCCAGAGCTAGTGTTTCTAGTCTGTTTTTTTTATGATGAACGGCGACGAGGGGCTTACCAACTCAGTCATCTTTACGACACTCTGATCCAGAGTACGTCATCATCAGCTTCTGATGACGTCATAATCAAAACAAAAAAAGAAACACTAGCTCTGGATCAAACACAATCCAATGAGGAAGACAACAGACAAGTTGTTGAAACCCGTATGGAAAAACAGTAAGTTTCCATTCTGGAATTTTTCTACGAAAAATTCATAATGTTCTTTTGAATTCCTGATGAAACTATTTCATACATTACTTGCAGTTTAGATTTATTCATAGAATTCTTCCCACAAATGTTTTTCTGACTAAAATCGGTATTAAAGATAATGACAGGTGCTCTTTTTGTAATGATAACAAGGAGGACATAAAGCATCTAATGTGGACATGTAAGATTACATCTTTATTATGGACAGATGGAAGGGTATAATAAACACTTCAAAAGAAGTAAGTTCCCCTTTATGGTTTCCCTTATATTTTCAAAAATATACATTGGGTTGAAATGGGTTTTCTGTCAAATTGTTATGAGGTTCATACCAATACTTGACCAAAATTTCTAATCAACAGGTTCTGTCATGCTTGAGTGAGCTTGTATTGAATGACAGAATGTCCCATTTCAAAAGTTGTTAAAATAATGTTTAGTCGTGTGTGTATCCACCACGTTGGTGTATCAATTGGAGGCAGTGTAATGGTATTGGCGGGCATCAGCAGTGAAGGGAAAACCGATCTCGTTCAAATCAATGGGAATCTCAACACCATTCGGTATGTTGGCGAGGTGCTGCGACCACATGTGCTTCCCTACGCTGGAGCTATAGGACATGGATTTGTCTTGATGGAGGACAATGCGCGCCCACATACGGTAGGTGAAGAGTTGCTAATCAGTTCTTGGAAGATGATGGTATAGGGCCATGTGTTTTGAACTCGCCACCCTTACCGTTGCATGTCCAGATTTTTACGTTTTACACCATCTGAGATTCAAATTAGCATATCGCAATAATTACTTGTTCTACGTATATATTTTCTGAACGGTAATCTCACAAGGAATCTAAATATGCTATTGGAATTTGCATATGACCTAATGGTAACATGTTGTGATTAAGAATGTTCAAAGAATATCGATTTTTTTCATATTTTGACTAAAATTCAATATTTTTTTAATTCCTATTCCAATCATCATTTTACCGGACATATTAGTTCCTCATGCAATTTACCCATCAGAACATAATGGTTGCCGAGGGTAACTTGTTGAAATATGTTATATCGGGAAGTGAATGAGCACAGACGTTTACATTTCATATTTATTAGAGTTTACACACTATATTTCTTTGGCTATTCACCCTATCCTGATTTAAACGGCATATTTGTATTCCCCTATTTGAGAGCTTTCCAAAAATGTATAACTTGGCTATCATCGTATGAATACTTTTTTTGCTATAGTCATGTATGTAAAACCGATGAATAAGGACAAGTTCACTGTGTAGCGAATAGGGAAAAAGCCAAGGACAATGCAATCGATTCATGATTACAATTGTTACATAATAGTTGTCACGTTTGTTGAAACAGAATATTATAGAATATAAAATAATCTATAAAATGAGAGCAAAATCATGTTTCTACCATACAGGAATGAGGAGTTATTGTAAATTGAACGTAGAATTGATAACTTTTTCTATATTCCCCATAGAGATTGTACACAACGCCACCGCCACCGCCGCCACCGCCACCGCCACCACCCCTGACTTTCACAATATAATCAATCATATCTCAGTCAAACAGTTATAGAAATACCTGATTTATTCACACAATGTAGCTAGATAAATAGGCTTTCAAATGACACCTCAACCATTGCTCTACCCCATTTAGTTGTTGAGTTAAAAGAGAGAGATGGATGATTCGTCACCAAAAATGCAACGCCACCACCCTTTTTGGGCGGTGAGTTCAAAACACATGGCCATAGAGCGTTTGGTTTTGTCCGCGAACTCCCTAGATCTCAACCCAATCGAGCATCTGTGGGATCAGTTAAAGCGGGCCGTGGATCGTAGAGTGGATGATCACACTAATCTTGCTAACTTACGTCTTCTGGTACAACAAGAATGGGATGCCATCCCACCAGCATCGAGTGGCGCGCCTCATCAACACTATGAGACGTCGATGTCACACAACAACGCGGTGGATACACCTGCTACTAAACATTATTTTAGCAACTTTTGAAATTAAACGTTATTTTGAAATGGGACATTCCGTCATTCAATACGTGCTCACTCGAGCATGACAGAACCTGTTGATTTGAAATTTTGGTCAAGTATTGGTATGAAGCCCATAATTATTTGACGGAAAACCCCATTTCATTCCAATGTATTGTTTTGGAAATATAAGGGAACCCCTAAAGGGGAACTAACTTCTTTTGAAGTGTTTATATAAATGGCTCATTGATTTGAAAGTTGATGCCAATGTAACATACTTGGAGATGTGTTTTGGTTACCATGAGCACAAACACTCAATGTTTATGAATGTGGTGTTATTGCCAATTATTCTTGATTTTAAAGGTTACATCATACATACTGAGAAAATAAAGAACAGTATTGCAGCTAAAAATGGCAAACTGAATATCCATGAAAAAAGTGGGAACCATTAATTCGTGTTTACGTTTAATATTATAAATATATTTTATTCTCCACGAAATGCCATAAAATTAGTTCATACACATGTATAGATTCCAAATGCTAATGCTGTGTCTATATTTGTTGTATTTTTTGTAGTGTTTTATATTTTTGTATTTTGTTAACTTATCTTTGTATGTTATAAAATAAAGAAAAAAGTCCTATAAACGGGCTAGAAAGAGAAAACATATATGGAAACAAATGACCCAACAATCATTTTTGAGTCCTATGAATTTGGGAAGCAGTGCATATATCCGATATGCATATCACCAGTGAAGGACGTCTCACGCTATACCATTATTACATGATTACTCAAGTGAGAAATATATCACAACAATGGAATACAATTGATTCAATGCATTGACCTTACCGCGACGTGTTGTAGCCGCTATACTTTTCTCTGACAAAATCGCATACGATATATGCTACATGTATATGTATATGTTTAGCTGTCCTGTGTGTGTAATAAATATTACGACAAAGCATGACCATTTATCAGGACAAATCCTGGCTGTTTACTACTGGACTTACAGCAAGCAACCTACCAGCAACATTATCGCTATAATTATCCGAGTCAGTGATTATCATGATTAAGCAGTAAAATTTCGCAACCATGATTTGTGTTTTCTCAAATAATGATGTATTGGATCAACAACACATGTCATGAAAATTGCAATAGGCTATACTGGCAATACTAATGCCATGTGTCGAATGAGAACATGAGTATTGGCAAAATGATACTTCAGATGCAGATGTCGACGGCAATTGTTGCTTTCCAATAAATATGCTTAGGGAATTCAACAACTGAAATGTGGACCATGGATTCTATCGAAAATGTTATCGCTTCATATCCGAGCCATATGACGTTTCGAATCCATGTAGCGGTACATATTTCATAGCACATATGATACAACTTCTTGCTTGAACAACCAGCGGTACAAATCAAACCAGGCATAAGAAAACAAAATTGCGTCAACATAGTAGTTAAGTGTAGCAGAAGAGCTGTGTTTTGCCATAGTATATATTATATATTTATCAGAGACGGCACTATAGTAACACTGATTAGAATAAGATGATACTACTAATACTCGCTATCATCGTAATTGGTCACGCTTTGGTAGTACATTGTGTTATTTGTCAACCTGGTGAAAAGGTAGGTTTATACTATAAGTTTGATACACGTTTATCGCAGATTTATTAAAACAGAAGAAATAAAATATCCATTGAAATGGAATGGGGGCGATCCAAGAGAAAAAAGCATGTTTTGTAACCAAACATCTGTTTCATACCAAAATACCAGGGAAATGGTGTATGTATTCTCCACAATTCAAACCAAAAAACAAATCAAAACACCGCAGTCTAAAAATAGTACAGGAAACCAATAAAGTTGATTTGTGTGCATGGAAGGGGGGATACCGTCTGAAGAACAATCTAGGTATATATGACACATCCACAACTCACCACTTATTAGACAACAAGTGGAGATTTCTCCTTAGTCAAACAAGATAAGCTATTATGTCTCTCTGTTGGGATATAAAAAACATCTCTCTGATTGAATCTATCAACTATAAACAAATATAGCTTTGACTCCAGCACAGACTAAGGGTAGGCCTACTGTTAAAATAAACTGCATAGATACATGTAATTTACAAAGACGGCAAACATGTCAGCCTCCACTTATGTCTAAAAAGACCTAAATGTGTACATTTTTGCAATCACATGCTAATAGGCGGAAATCATTGATAACCCGTGCTGCTACAGATTGAATAATATGTCATGACTTCCCTTTTCAGGGTCTATAAGGTAGACCTTAAGAAACACAAAACAGTACGTATTTATGACGCATATATATATATCTCATCTAGGCCCACATAATGCCAGTCTGTTGAGGATGGCCCCACCCCAAACACTGCACATTAATGGCCGAATTAATCTTGAGTTTCCGTCCTGATTATGACTTGACTTGTTGGTTTTCTTAATAATACACGATAATAGATTTTCCACATACATGTATACATGTCATACATGTGGTCCGACGACGGACCATCTTTGATATCAAATCTGAAACTGTCCTTAATCATTGGTATCAGTTAACTGTCACTTGTTTAATTAGAAAATTCCCAAACTGGTCATTTTCTTATAAAATAGCCTTATATTTTAATCATATTTTCAGCAAATAAGAGGTGAAGGTGTGTAATGATATTATGATTAAATATAATAATTGCAAATGTGATTGCTCTTCACAGTTTACGGCCTCACAGCGATGTTTCTACACTATCTGTGCCTGTTGCGCAATGGCAACAATGCTTTCCACCACGATCCTATTAAATGGAGGTTTAATACAAACAAGGTAAAATTAATTTATACATTATTACAGATGATTTTTAACATAGTTGTTGCAATCCGATAAATTGTAATAGTATATGCCTATATATAACAATAGTTATATAATTTAGCGTTGCCTGACGGCTCGAAAATGTCGGGATGATTCATTCAATTGTCTTATATGCAGCTGCTAAATAATCACCTGTGGTTTCTAACAAACGGCATTTTCAACTAAGAGCGTAATAATATTTGATGAAAATAATAATGACGATTTATTCAGCGGCGCCGGTATCCACCATAAATGATGCTCAAGGGGCTTTTTGCATTCAGCATATAGGCCTAATATTAAAATAAAATATCAGATCGTCAACGTACGCGTACATATTCCGACCGAAGTCCAATAACCCAAACGTGATTATGTCCCTCGCATGCCTCCCCGCCCGTCTTTTCGTACCCCCCCCCCCCCCCCCCCCCCCCCACACCTCCCTTTTTCGTTTGTCCCCTCTTCTTCCTTTCTCTTTCCCTTTTTTCTTTCCTTTTTTTCTTTTTCTTTTCCCTTTTTTCTTTTCCTTTTTATATATTTTCCCCCTGGATCCGCCATCCGCCACTGCCCATGACCAAAAATCCGCCACTGCCAATGACCAAAAATGATCCACTGAGCGACCTGAGCGTGTTCAATAAGCTAATAGTAATAGTGACAAAAAAGTATTCGACATACAATTTTGATCCTAAAAGTGTAATGGCATACCGGTAGCCTATTTGTAAAATATTTGCCTTTTCTACCGATCCCTTTTCGGGCCCTTTTTGCACCTTTAGTCGTCATACCACTGACTGATTTGACGAAAGTTAATAGGGCCACCCCACAGGCATGCATCCCTCCGCATCCGGCAACTTAACTGACTATCAGATACTTCCCATCCGAGAACCGACCAAATACGTGTATTGGTCGGTTCTCATCCGGTAGCGGTTTTCGGCAAGGCGAAGTATCAGAGGGTGTTATTCGATTGTGTGACAGTGAAATTATACACGATATACGAAGAAGACTAACTATCAGTAGGCCCTATTATGATATGTTTCCTTAACAGTCAGCTGCCAACGTTGAGTGAGTCTATTGTTGACGACTGGATTTTGTTTTCCTTGTAAAGAGGGTGTCAGTCTCGTGCAATTCATATGTCAAAATGTCAGCCTTATACAATGTTAACAAAATACACATTTAAAGGTGTATGTTCCGATCACTTTTTTTGGAGCTATGATTTTTTTTCACATCAAGATATTTTGATATCAGAAGTATCCCCATATTTTTCTCATTATGTCTGTAAAATCTTAGGGGCTAGAAATGTCCCATTTAGAAATTATAAGCTAAAATGTGGTGAATTACTGCCAAAGGTGGTTAACCAACCAGTTTGTGTACTACTCAATGGGCATAGCCTATGTTTTGTGACCTTGTGGTTCTACAAATAGAACCGTTGGAGTTATGCAACTCAAACTTTGGAATGCAACAATTTTAAGTATTACCTTTCATGTAAAATAGAAAACATCAAGTTGAAAATCGGGCCAGTAATCTGAACATCTAGACCCTACCTTTAAATCAAGTTTAACGTCATGTGACGTGACTAAGTGGATCTTCACGAAGGGGGACAAATAAAATATTACTCATTTATTTTATATGCTAAAGTCATGTTTGCAGGCACGTTTCTGCTTGGAAATGCTATTTTAGCCGTATATGTTTTCTCGACGCGCCTCTTTTGAAATGCTAATTAAATGGCGTGACTGTAAACCAACGCTGTAGAGTGTAGACGTACACAGTTTGGAAATGGGGATGCCGTGTGTTTGTGCATGCAAAGACACAACGTGGGGTGCGCGTGCAAGAGTGGAAGCAAACTTATAGAATATAGAGGGTCTGGTAATGTGAACATTGTACAAACTCCGAGTTCTTGACTCACTTTTTTAGTCATTTTAGAACAACAACATGGGATTTCATAATGTTCATAATATTAAGTGCCTGCTGTACTACTCTTTATCAATCTGCATTGAAAATTAGTAAATAAGTGCTTAGAAAAGTACATAATTTCGGAGTTTTTTCAATAATGAAAAACCTTCTTCTTTCTTCTTTGGCCTCCGTCCCTTGGCCATTCCGATTCTAGCTCTTATATCAGCTGTGCAACTGGCAGATGTGGTTTTCACAGAGCCTATGTATTTGAAGCGACTGACTTGTTCAACATCCTCACCATCGATTGAGATATTATGCATAGGCTGTTCTTCTCCAGTTGTTAGAAGTTTTGTCTTTTGACATTGAGCTTGAGATTGAGCTTCCTGCCTGCATCATTTACGGCTGATGTTAGCCTCTCGATGTCTTCTTCAGAGGTTTCAAAAAGTGTAGTGTCATCGGCATACCTGAGATTTGAAATTGGTGTACCGCCTACTTTTATACCATTCTGGTTTACATCAGCATCTCTCGTGACTTTTTCCGTGTAGGAGACGAACATGTGTGGTGAAGCAATGCATCCCTGCCTCACACCTTTACCTAGGTTGAATTCATCTGCGTTTTCACCATTCCATCTGATCCTTGCCTTCTGATTCACATAGAGGGATTGAAGCAGTGCTACAAGATGTGCTGGAAATCCCATCTCTATCATTGCAGAGAAAAGCTTGATGTGGCTCACAGAGTCAAATGCTTTAGAATAATCTATGAACATGATGAAAGCTTTCTGACCTATTGCAATGATTTTCTCCATCAAGATCTGCAGACAAACCAGCATATCGACAATACCCCTGCCTTTCCTGTAGGCGGCTTGCTCTTCTGGAAGTTCTTGATCTAGTTTGGCTTTCAGGCGTAAGATGATGATCATCAGTAGCACCTTACTTGTATGGCTGATGAGGGCAATTGTCCTGTAGTTGGAGCACTGTTTGCGGTCACCTGATTTGAACAGCATGACAAATTCTTGCACTTTCCAGTCATTTGATCCAGATGCATGTACATAACTGATGTAGTGCTTTAATTCCAGCCTGTTGATTTTATGAGCTCAGCAGGAATCCCATCAAGGCCTGGTGATTTCCCATCCTTAAGTTTCTTGACAGCATACATCACTTCATCCATTAGCGGTGGAGGTTCCATGTCATCGTCAAATGCTCTGTTCATTTTGTCAGTAGTGTTTCTCCATCTGGACTTTCAAAGAGTGAGGCACCGTACTCTCTCCATCTGTTCATGATATTTGATGGTTCACTTATCACTGCTCCATCTGTGTTTTTTACACATGCTTGGTTTGATGCAGTGGATTTATTTCGGAGTGATCTGATCTGATTGACCATTGCTTTGGATTTTCCAGTTGCATCAAAGTCCTTTATTTGTAGACATTGCTCTTCAAGCCATACTGCCTTATCCCTTCTGATTTGTCTTTGAATTTCAGCACGCACTTCTTTATATCGCTCTAATTTGACTGGTGAGGTTTGTTTGCGTAGTTGACTTTTTTCCTCAGCTAGTTTCAACACTTCTTTGCTGATCCATGGTTTCTTTGGGGATCTTTTGACTCTTCCAAGTGTCTCCTCAGCTGTTTCAGATAAGATGGTTTTGTAAGTCATCCATAGTGATTCTGGAGAAATGTTAGATGGGTCTTGAAGAAGAGCTTCTGCTTCAAATCGCTTTTCTGTCTCAGATTCAAACTTGGCTTTCGTAGTTGGGTCGTTAAGCATTTTCACATCCAGTTTGCCTTGTTTCCTCTTGTGTTTGTTACAGACTGGTTTTGCTCTCATCTTTCCTGCCAGTAGTAAGTGATCTGTGTCACAATCAGCACCGGGGTAGGATCGTATATCTGTTATACTTGACTTCCATCTTTTGTTTATAAGGATGTAGTCAATCTGGTTTCTGTAGCAATCACCAGGTGATTTCCAGGTGTATAAATTCCTCTTCCGGTGTTTGAGCATGTATTCATTACAGCCAGGTTGTTAGCACAACAAAATCAGCAAGCCTGTCTCCTCTTTCATTTCTTTCACCCAGACCAAACTTTCCAATTCCACATCTTTTGTCTTCTCCTTCTCCGATCTTTGCGTTCATGTCTCCAATAATTACACACACATCCCCTTTCTTTATGGTCTCCACTGCATTTTGGAGCTGCTCGTAAAATTCCTCTATAATAGCATCATCTTGTGTTGAAGTAGGAGCATATGCCTGGAGGATGGTGATTGGTTTAGGTTTAGCATGGAGTCTTACAGCAAGGATCCTGTCAGAGATGGGGTTGTAGCTTGCTAGTGATTTACGTGCTATTCCTTTTAGGACAAGCTATCCCACTCTCTCTTTTTCCTTTGGTTTTTCCGGAGTGCAGAATTGTGGTGTACTTGTCTGGTTGGAAAGATCCTTCACCTCTCCATCTTGTTTCACAGAGACCAAGGACATCTAGATGTTGGCGGTGTGCTTCTTCCAATAGAAGTTCTAGCTTTCCCTCCTTGTTCATGTTATTTATTAAGTGCCTGCTATACTACTCTTTATCAATCTGCATTGAAAATTAGTAAATAAGTGCTTAGAAAAGTACATAATTTCGGAGTTTTTTCAATAATAAAAAACCTTCTTCTTTCTTCTTTGGCCTCCGTCAGATTTGACGATTGGCTGCTATACGATCACATCTCCGGATCATCTTTCTCCAAGCTACTCTGTCTTGTGCCAGACGCTTGGCCTTTATAAGACTCATACCAGTCCATTCCTGGATGTTGTCAAACCATTGTTTCTTTTGACGACCTCTTTTCCTGCTGCCTTCCACTTTCCCTTCTATGATGTGGAGTGCCAGTAAGCTACCACTGCCTCTAATGATGTGCCCGAAGTAGGCCAGCTTTCTTTTGATAAGCTCTCCTAGCAGTTGTCTCTTTACACCAAGTTCTTTCAAGATACTTATGTTGGTTCTTTTCTCCTTCCAGTTAACTCTTAACATTCTTCTCCAGATCCACATTTCAGCCATTGTGCGATTTTCATCTGCTTTGGTTAGAGTCCATCCCTCCAGACCGTAAAGGAGCACGCTCCATACCAATGCTTTTACAATCTTTGTTTTAAGGTTTGTTGTGAGGTTGCGGTCATTCCATAGGTCCTGGAGTTCTATCATCCGTCCCTTGGCCATTCCGATTCTAGCTCTTATATATATCAGCTGTGCAACTGGCAGATGTGGTTTTCACAGAGCCTAGGTATTTGAAGCGACTGACTTGTTCAACATCCTCACCATCGATTGAGAAAAAGCCAAAGGTGGTGGTTCTCGGATGGGAGCGGTTTTTGGCATGGCGAATTGTCAGAGGGTGTTGTTCGATTGTGTGACGGTAAAATTACACACGGTCATACAAAGTGGACTAGGGATCCCGCTGTGCAAGTAATTGACAGCTGGTTCCGACCAAGAACCACCATAGATAAACCATGGTTAGATCGCCACCGGTTTTTGGCCAGGATCGAGTAAGATCGTCGAGCGCTTAGGCATCTACAGGCCTAGAATACTCCATCTGAGTACCCCTGAGGTATCCAGATGCTAAGCCAGTGGTGCAAAAAGTTCCTCAGGAGCATGGTTCTAAGAATCAAGATTTCTTCAATCAAACCGGGACCATGGTAACATAAAATAACTTCTGCATCATTTCAAAAGCAGGAATGTTTACATAATATTTAGTTGTGTTGTCACATAAATCAGCTTAATATCTACTCATTCACTATGACAACGAAATGATGACCTCCCAGGAGGGTACATCATTGGAAACTGTGCGTTGTTGTCATTTCAGGCTTTCTCCGGTGGAGGGGGGGGGGGGGGGGGGGGGGAGTTGAGGGTGGGGGGCAAGTTTTCCATTTATCCGAATGACTACACGCCTTTTTCGAGATTATTTGTTTGCAGAAAACATGCGATATTTATTCACTATACAGTGAATTTGACCACAATTATGTTACATTTTAGTCGGGTATCTACAGAGGGTTCGTGTGCACCCCCCCCCCCGGACTCCCCCAAACCAACTTTTTTTACTTCCTATTTAATCCTAAGACGTAATCAGGATGTTACCAAAATTATTTTCATAATGCTAAGGGGTTATGCAAGATGGCGTCCAAAATGGCCGCCATAACTGGTCAAATCTCATAAAATGACATATAGCAATCAAATTGTATTGTGAAAGTATAGTTTTAATAGTGGGATGTATGTATTAGACCACTAGACACTCATATCCAGAACTTTTGCTTTGTTAACACACCTAAATCCAAGATGGCCGCCAAAATGGCCGCCAAAATTGGTAAATTTCCATATATTGGCATATATAAACCAACATGTATGATCAGAGTACAGGCTGTCCCAAAATGATTAGTACCCATCGATGCCCAAAGTTCAATAATTTTTGTCATCATCAAAATCGATGGGATTAGGTCCGTTGTTTTTACATCATCTTTATCATACTGTACTTTTTCATTAGAATTTTAGATCATGAATATCGGATTTATCAAACTCAAGATAATAATAATAATAATAATAATAATAATAACCATATTTGTATAGCGCCTAACATCGAGATCCCTAAGCGCTTTAACATAAAAACATAATAACAAACACATACATGGATATGGACTACAATTAAAAAGCCTTTGTGAACAAATGAGTCTTTAAGGATTTCTTAAACTGAAATATGGTCTCTGCATTTTTCACATGAAGTGGAATATTATTCCAGAGTTCTGCAGCTGACACAGAGAAGGAACGTTGACCATACTGAGTGGACGTTGAAGAGCAGACACGACGCGATAGAGATGAAGAACGAAGATTGCGTGAAGGTGTATATTGTTTGATTAGATCTTGAAGATAGATTGGCGCAGTACCATGAAGACATTTATAAGTCAGAAGTAATATTTTATACACAATACGATACTTGATAGGCAGCCAGTGCAGATCACGGAGAGTTGGAGTTATGTGATCATGTTTGCGTGAAAGAGTGATTAATCTTGCAGCAGAGTTCTGAATTCTTTGAAGCTTGTTTATCTGCGAATTTGGAAGGCCGTGTAAAAGACTGTTACATTGATCTAAGCGACATGTAATAAATGCATGTACCAGCATTTCAGTTGATTTTCTGTCGAGAAACTTTCTAATCTGACCAATACGATACAGAGCAAATGAAGCAGAACGGCATATGTTTTTGACAAAGACATCCATTTTCAAATCATTCACTCAATCAATCAATCAATCAATCATTCACTCAATCTTACATAATGGAGTGTAATCATTCATTCATTTTCAAAAGATACACTCCATTATGTAAAACATGGTGATTTCACCTTTTTGACAAAGTGCTAAAAAAAAGTGTGTGCCATTACAGCTTGTTTGAAAGAAACTTGTGTATTTCTATAATCTCTTGTCTACTCAATATAATCTTGTGTGTCTTTCTGTTGTAACTGTAATTAGTTATAGGTATTCAAATCATTAATAACTCTTCTCCCTAATTCAATTTAACGAGTAAAAGAAGTTTGTCACACTTGAGTGACCCCATGCATTGTTTTATTTGACGAGTGTTTAGGGACTTCTAAATGACTAGTGGTATTTGGTAATTCACCAGTGGCTTAGATTTCATTTTCACATCGGAGAATGGATTTCGTGAGGTTAAACACTAAGGGACTATATCATTTTTAGCAAGTTTGTAGGAAATTGCATCCCCAATATGAAAAGGAAGTCTAAGCCACTGCTAATTACCCATGGCCACATCTTTACCTATTTAAATGTCCCTGTAGTTTAGCCTCAAAACTAGCTCATTATAGAAATAAAGCTTGGGGTCGCTCATGCGTGACGATCCATTTTTACTCTTCAAATTGAATGTATTAATGGTTTGAACAACAATATGATACAACATCAGTTTAAGATAGAACGGAACCAAAGCTATTAGCAGACAAGAGATTGAGAGAATGTATTAGTTTCTTTCAAACAAGCTGTTTAAAAATACTTTTTTTTTTGCACTTTGCCAACAAGGTGAAATAACCATGTCTTACATAATGGAGTGTAACTTCATTAAAATAAGTCCGATATTCATGATCTAAAATTCTAATGAACGGGTACAGTATAGAAAATATGATAGAAAAACAACGGATCTAATCTCATTGATTTTGATGATGAAAAAAATTATTGAACTTTGGGCATCGATGGGTACTAATCATTTTGGGACAGCCTGTATAGTTTTAACAATGAGATGTATGTGTTAGACCACTAGAAACTCAAATCTAGTATTTTTGCTTTGTTAACGTACTTCAAAAACAAAATGGCCGCCAAATTAATGGTCAAAAGTGGTCAAAATTCCATAAAATAGCATAATATCAACCGAAATGTATAATAAAAATATAATTTTAATGATGGGATGTATTTATTAGACCACAAGTAACGCATATCCAGTATTTGTGCTCTGTCAAAATAGTTCAAAATCCAAAATGGCTGCCAAAATGGCCCCCAAAATGGTTCCTAAAGTGGCCGCAAAATTGTCAAATTCCAAAAAATGGGATAATATCAACCTAAATGTATGAAGAAAATATAGTTTTAATGATGGGATGTATGTATTTATTAGACCACTAGTAACTCATATCTAGTATTTTTGCTTTGTTAACATACTTAGAAATCCAAAATGGCCCCCAAAATGGGTCCCAAAATGACTAAACAAATTGTCCAAATTCCATAAAATGGTATAATATCAACCAAAATGTATGATGAAAGTATAGTTTTAACATTGGGATGTATGTATTAGACCACTAGTAACTCATATCCAGTATATTTGCATTGTAATAACATACTTTAAATCCAAGATGGCCACCAAAATGGCCGCTGTAAATGTACAAATAGTCTACATGAGTGTATGATCGTATGAAACATTTTGGGGGCCAACAACCGATCGAGCGACAATCATGCATGGTACAATCATGCATGTTGATTACATGAAGCATGGTAGGTATATGAGGGCAGTATTTGGAATGGGTATACTCAATAGGCGAGGGCGTACTTCCGTATGGGTAAAACCCAGGAAATACAAAGAATGTGCAGTCGGGTGTGCAAAGGCTTTATGTAAATATATAGATCAACAAGGTCGAGAGCAGCGGTCGACACATCATTCGCCACTGCTGTCATTTTGATTATGACGAGTCACATGACCATCCCATTTCGAAATGCTTGGAATCAATTCTTCACGGCGGGATACCGCGAGCTGCTGTCGGCCTATGATATTAATAATTTCTCCTTTAAATAATGCCTGATATTTTTAAGATGAGTTACTCCATCGAAACGATTTTTAGCACACATTAATGTACGTGTGCAGAGCAACACTAGAACGGGGCTATAACTACGCAGCGCAGGTGTTGTAATGCTTGAATAAGCACACATTGAATGGAGGAATACCTCAATTCAAAAGTTGAACCAGGTCTTGAACCAGGGTCTTTGCTTGAACACTGCATTTTTCACCTTTTGAAATGAGGTATTCCTCCAGTCAATGTGTGCTCATTCAAGCAGCACAACAACTATGCGGTGTTCAAGCAAAGACCCTAGTTCAAGCTGCTTAACCATCCTCCTTCAATACATCAATTAGCAACTTTAGAATTGAGGTATTCCTTCATTCAATGTGTGCTCATTCAAGCATTACAACACCTGCGTAGTTATTGACCCGTTCTAATGTAGTGTTGCTGTGCACATACATTAATGTGCCAAAAATCGTTTCGATGGAGTAACTCATTTTAAAAATATCAGGCATAATCTAAAGGGGAACTTATTTTTGTTGAACTGTGTAGTATAACAATTCTTATTGTAATATTTTCCGTTTCAGCTACGTTCCAGAAGAGACGGTGTATAAACACGATACACAATACCAGCAATATATGGTAAGATTTTAGAATCCGATTTTCCTCAGTGTGGCGACATCTACATTATGGTTAATCGGATTTCGATCGTTGAGCTGCTAATCTATGCATACATCTTAATTAACCGTATTCTAAGTTCTACGAGAACTAAGATTAGCACCATTTCCATGAATGTATGTTTCCTCATTCAGCATTCGCGGCCCAAAATAGTCCAATTCGTTTTTCACGACACGCTCCCAACACACCCAACATACCGACAAGTCTATAGGCTTAATTGCCATTATCCTTTACATAAACTTAACTGATTCGAAACTTTTCGCATGATATCTGAAGAAAAAACACACACTACGGCCCGTCAACTTGTCTTCCTCAAAAAACGATTTGTCTAACACGATAAGTCTACGCGCGCATAAAGTTCATTTAAAGGTGTACTAAGAGATGTTTAAGATTTTTTTGTATACAAAATTTACTTAATATTAAAGATAATCATTATCATCATCATCATCATCATCATTGGTCGTCCGTGGACGAAACGGAGAAGCAATCGCATCATACTGGGCCCAGACTTTCCTGTCATGCATGAGTTGGCGGATCTCTGGAGGATCTAAACCCATATCATTCTTGACGGTATCAGGATACTGAAGGTGTCTTCTGCCTCTGTTAGCTTTCCCACCAGGAGGGGTCCAGAAAATTAGACGGGAGATAGGCTGGTTGGTTGTTCGCATGCAGTGGCCAGCGAATCATAAACGTAAACGGAGCTGCCTGATTATTGATGTTATAGGGGGGATATCGCCATATACCACGCTGTTTGGGATGTGATCCCTCCAACTGATGTCAAATATTCTACGTAACAGTTGAGTATAACATCAGTTGATTCTGTCTTCAATTTTCCTGCTGATGGTCCATGTTTCAGAGCCGTACAACAAAATGCTTTCTACGCAGGCTTTGAACAATCTGATTTTTGTAGTTCTTTCAAGATCAGATTTCCAGATCTTCTGCAGTTTATTGCAGGCAACCCATGCTTGTGCTTTCCTGCATTTGAATTCCTGGGATGTGTCTCGAACATAGGCCCGGCCCCTAAGTATTTGAAATTTGAGACGTTTTCCAGCTCTACTCCTTTGATGGTCTTTACACTGGCTGATATTTTATAAGGAGGCTTTTTGTTTTCCCTTCATTTAAATGCAGGCCAACTGCATTTGATGCTGCCTCAACACTCTGTAACAGTAATTCCGCTTTACTGATTGATGTTGCTAGGAGAGCTATATCATCTGCGAAATCGAGATCGTGAAGACGAATTTCAGGATAGCGTCTACTCCTCCTAGGCTCCAGCAGTATACCTGTTTCATCATGGATATCTGTCAGGGCACAGCGCATGACGTAGTCAAGAATTGTGATGAAGATGAAGGGTGCCAAAGTGTCACCTTGAAGAACGCCAGCTAAAATCTTAAAAGGTTCCGTCTCCCCATCGGGCGATGTGACAATAGCCGAAGAGTTGTCATACATTAACTTTATTGCCTTGACAATGGTTCCAGGGATACCATAGGCACTGAGGATGTCAAACATACGATCGCGGTGTACTGAGTCAAAAGCCTTAGAGAAGGCTATGAACACGGCAGCTAGTGGAAGGTTTCTTTCTTTCATTCCTTCAATTATTCTTCTCAATGCTAGAATCTGGGAGATTGTGGATCGTTTCTCTCTAAAGCCGTTTTGATTCCATCGAAGAAGAGAGTCCACAAATGGGAGTATTCGGTTCAGTAACATACGATTGTAGACCTTAGCCCCAATACAGGAGATCGAGGCTTATCCCTCTGTATTGGTTGGTTGAGAGAGATCTCCCTTTTGGGGGATATAAATTATGGCACTCACTAACCACTGGCTAGGGATTTTATGGTGAATCAATGCTCTGTTGCAGATTTCCAGTAGGTGAGATCGGAATTGCTTTGACTTCCAAGCTCAAGTGGAATGTTGTCCAGTCCAATGGCCCCTCCTGGTTTAGCTTGATTGAGAGCAGACTCAACTTCGTCTAAGGAGAATTCATTTACAATGATTGAGAGAGTGCCTTCCGCTACTGGTGTAATGTCAAAGACAGTGTCTGGAACTGTTGGGGGTTTTCCAAGAAGGTTTTGAAAGTGATGCATCCAGGTTGTGATCCTCTCAGCTGGTGTGCCTGCTAACATTGCTGGTTTTCTTACTTTCCTCCCAGTAATCTCATTGATGACTCTCCAAGCTTCTGTGTGTTTGTTAGAATGGGATGCATGCTGAATTTGGGAGATCTTCTCGTTTAGCAAGTTTTCCTCTTCTGTGAGATATGCTTCCTTGAGCTCGTGGCGGGGTTGAATAGTAGCATCACCTGGTCAATTGCATTTTGAAGTCTACTTCTTGCCGCTCGTACAGATCGACACTGATATGGACTTGAAGTTCCTCTTAGGCCTCTTGGGAAGTACTGCTTTAGCTGCATCAAGACAAGCTGTTGAAAGGCGGTTGTAATTCTCCTGGGCAGGAAGGTCCTGAAGTTCATCTTGTAGTAGGCTGAAACGATTTACCACTTCTACGGCATATTTTTCCTGTAGTTGGCTGTCCTGGCTCAATGCTTTGAAGTTCAGGGAGCAAAATTTATTTGCACTTCTCTTTGGAGCTCGGAGACTCAGTCGTACCCTGGCTGTTACAATTCTATGGTCAGATCCAACTGTCGAAAAGGAGCTGTATGTTTCTACAATAATCATTATAATTGGCCATTATTGTTGTTTCTACTCACAAAAAACAGCAACACTTGATTAAAACAATGTTGAAATATGTTGAAATATCATCGCTATTTATTGAAACCTTTTTTTTTTTTAAACGCCGTAACGATGTGTACCATAAAATGCTGTCCGAGCCTTTGTTGGAATATTTTGAAACGACGTTTTATTGCACAAAGACGGCTGATTTTTCTTAATCCTTACAGCTGCAAGTTTATGTATGTATATAATACAATTGTAAAAATGTAGAAATCCCGGTTTTGATCCTAATTGAGGGCGCAGCCTTCAACACATCTCTTAGTACACCTTTAAATCTTACCCGGTACAGTCCATAAAGTAAAAGTGCCTTAAAAAGTAAAAATCGGGGAATATATTTACGTAGTTTACAGTTCGATATAGGCTACTCGATACAAATCACTCTTGTCACCTTAATTATTTTATACATTAACAATATACGAATCAAGATCTGTGCACGATTTAAGACTCATCACTTAGGATCGTAAGAGCATATTCTATACATTGTTCTAAATAATAACGTTCGACTGGTGATATTTTCACAAATTTCAGAAATGTAACAGGTCTATTCGTCACACTATGAACTCATCATTGTCTGATGTGTTTCAATACGGCGTACCAATTCTCATAGGCGAGGGTGATGTTAATCAGTCAGAGTATTTGCGATTAAGTACATTTGAAAACATGATGGGATGGAAGGAAACCAAATATCAAGGTACGTATCGGTGCGATTGTTTTACAGTCGGAAACTTTACTTCCAATAACTTCAGGAACCAGCAAGTCAAGATCGTTATTAATTGACGAGTTGTACAATTGCTAGAATGTATGCCACTTACATACTAACACATGGCCGAAGGAGACCTGGTCGTCCAAGCACATCATACTTGAAGTACATACAGCGCTTACTTGGTGACAATGAAGGCATGTTTCAAGAACGTCAAATAGCCACTCTTGCTACAGATCGCCGTGCTTGGAGAAAACTTGTGGTCGCCGGCCTGCTCCACAGCCGAAGGATGATGATGACAATTGTATAATAATACAATGGCACGAGTCTTTTTAGAAGAAAAACACACACAATTACTTTGCATAATAGTTGGTAGAGAACATGTAACTTACAATTGGGTAACAGCGACGGGTGGGTAACTTTTAACCAATCAGATATGACAATGAGGTTACCATGGTTACAAAAGGATCACAACACGGCTTTTGCTTCAATTACTGAAACTCTATTCAAACCTCAACATATCTTATGACCTTTGTTTTCAACAGATGTTAGTAATGCACTCTCAGTATTAAATACGGTCAACAATAAGTATCTTTTCGATGATCGCATGGTCAATGGCAAGGTTCCCGATGGATGTGTTACGTGTGCCGTAGTAGGCAACGGAGGAATCCTAAATGGGTCGAGAATGGGCCAGGCGATTGATGCGCATGATTACGTCTTCAGGTAAAAAAAACAAAAACAAAAACAAATTGATTGATACATAAAGTTATCTTAAATGTAATGGATAATCCGAATTAATCAACATTCTTGATGTTTCTCATTCAATTTCAAAGAGTCTTTTTTCCACTCCAAATTAAATCAATTTGAATCTTACAATGGTTCAAACTTCCCTACAAGACCCAAGCGTGTGTCCGTACGGACCCGATCGTGTTAACAAACAAACAAACAAATAAACTTGGTTCCGGTTATCGATAATATGATCAGCTATCATTGTTATGTTTACATTATTTCGATTTAAATATTCCAGTTATCAAGCTTTACGATATGCTATACGACTTGAAGATCCTTAGGGTCCATATCCAAACTCTCAGTGCTTTTAAAAGCATTTTCTTAGCGATTTAAAAGCGCTTTTCCAACGGTATTTCGTTCTATTGTTAAAAGCATCGGAAAAAGATCGGTGATTAACTAGAAACCTCTCTATTTATCTGGCGTTAACAATAGAACTATTGTAGTACTCTCGATGGCTGCATTAGTGAAGAAATATAGTATTTCTTAAAGAATATAACACAACCTTCCTTGCGCCTTTGATCTGTCTTTGATCTGTCTGCTTCACTAATGCAGCCATCGAGAGTACTACAATAGTTATATTGTTAACGCCAGATAAGTAGAGAGGTTTCTAGTTAATCACCGATCTTTTTCCGATGCTTTTAACAATAGAACGAAATACGTTGGAAAAGCGCTTTTAAATCGCTAGAAAAATGCTTAAAAAGCACTGAGAGTTTGGATCATGGACCCTTATATACTACGCCATGATTAATTTATATGGATTTTGTCGTTTTACAGGGTAAACGCAGCATTTACAAAAGGTTTTGAAGCGGACGTGGGGAACAAGACATCCTTTTACTGCTTTGGGATGATTCCTCTTGCTAAAATTCTTGAGAAATATAAAATTTCTAGAACTTTTGATTATCCCCGTGGAATCCAGATATACGCTATGTATTCATGCCAGATGGGGAGTGGGCGTATAAATATATCTATGCAGTATTAACTAACAGAACAAATTGCCAAGCGTAAAACATGGTAAGTGATATTTCAATGGAATTGTAAATATTAATTTGTTAATGATTATGCTTGGAACCGACTCAAATCCATTACCAAATTACATCCGTAAAACAATGAAGCTGTCCCTATACTATTTCTAACCAAATTAAAGGGATACGCAGCAGTAGTGTTGAAGAATTATTCTTTATATAATTTACTTCAGAATTCAAGATGAACATTAATAATGGTCATTTTTGCTGTTACCACTCATGAATATCACGAAAGCAGCCTCATGCCCAGCATATTTATATAGCTGGGGGGAGCATATACAATGTTTGAAACACATTGAAACCCATGTGACCCGCCAGTTTTACCCCTAAGTCAAGGTTAAGGTCAGTAAACCATCCAAATTGGCAAGGATGTACACTTAGTTTTAATTTTACCAACTTCAAAGAAAAATTTTGGTATTTTGGTATAACTCCGGTGTCAGCCTTGGACCGGAACCGGAAAACCTCTGTGCTCCCAAACTACAGTGTGAAATTCTGATCTAAAGCCGTAGATCAGAATATTTGAACAGCGCTCATATCATCATCATGTCATCGATCGATCAAGATGGCCGGCCGCACCATTGCTCGAAAAATGTGGGTTCCTGGCTTTTGAAACCAGTGCATCAAAACACCACTATGTGCCAATTTTCAAGCTTCACCATTGCTCGAAAAATGTGGGTTCCTGGCCTTTTGAAATCAGTGCATCAAAACACCCCTATGTGCCAATTTTCATGCTTCCTGCCAGAAGTGAACATCTTTTTTCACATATCCGCTCCACTACACTGTGCTTGAGTTGTAACAACGAAAATTTGACTGATTGGCAGTATTCCAGTATGCCAATGGCGTAGCAATACATTTGAGTTTATATTGCGCTATTTACAAGCCTACAAGAGTTAAAATTGCTTACAATCTTATTTTATACATGATAATACTGTACTATTCAGATATCATTCATTGATTTCCATTTTCAGTATTTTGAATCATGCTCTTATATCTAACCATGCAATACGGAAAAAACACCCGAAAAACGTGTGCATACTGTTTACGGTAATTGTCTGTGTCCGTTGTCCAAACTCTCTCTCTGCCTTTGAACGCATCATAACAAAAGTGAAACAGATATCAATTGTCATTTACTACAAATGTCTAGCTATGATTCGGAGCTATAATCATGACAAATGTCATGAGGCTGACATTAATATTAGCGATGTTATGAGGGAGGAGGTAGAACTTATTGAATGACCCTCGTATATATTATGAATACCCGTCGTAAAAGCCTATCTCACAATAAGTTAATTGGTTATTGAAGGATATTATAGGTCCACGTTTAAAACTCATTTCACAGCAGTAACATTGGCAACGGATAGATTTAGTACTAGGCTACTATTAAACAACAGTCTTGTTTTTGTATATCATAATTACAGGCCTAAGGAACCACCGAAGTTTCGTTTTCCACTTCAAGCCAAAGATATAAAACTGATCCACCAGATTTTAGTCGCTACCTCGAAAAAACGTAAGTTGCAACCGCCACCCCCCCCCCCCCCCCCCCCCCCTACACCACCCCACCCACACCCACACACACTCACCTCACTATGTGCCGCCGCCCAATTGGGTCACATTTTTGCGAGAATCCCTAAATATGGGTGCCTGAATTTCACGGGGAAAACCCATTCAAATCAGCCGTTTTGTGTGATAGAATAAACACCTAGATATGTGTCAGTCAGCAGGGTTAGGGTACCAAACTTCCAGCGGCACTTCCCCGGTCACTTAAATGGGCCGGGTGTGAAACGAAACCTTTTATTATTGCGGTCCTCAGATAGAGTTTCAGAGTTGTGGGGACAGTAAGATGATGAATGGAACATAAAGAATTGTCTAATTGTTAATTCTTATATTTGGCATGCTTGTACAGATTTGTCATTGACAAAATTAGCCACATTGGGAATCAGAAACAGGCTGTATTTGGGTGTTTCCATAAATTACAGGTACCAGTGGTAAATTTGCATTGTCTAAATTCAAATGCTTCAATATCCTGTTATACGAATGTACATGGTTAATTTTCATTTTAAAATCTGATTAAGTCCATAAAGTTGCACTGGTATAACACCACAACATGTATAATTATATCAACATTTTTTCTTATTTTGGTGAAAATTCGGCAAATGTCCTACCATTTTGGCAAAAAAGTGGTGACATAAAAAGACAGGGTCAAAATATTAACAATATGGTGTGTTTGTTTAGAATAATTGTGTTATCTGTAGGCTAAATGATCAATATCAAACTAGTTTTAA